>JASDQU011100702.1:9361-21034 GCA_032191745.1 Picea mariana | reverse complement strand
TTTTTAAAGCCTCAACCTCCATTCTTCTTAGGCTTTGCAATCCTGTTCCAATTTACCAGATGAATACTTTCTTTCTCTTTTTTGCCAGTCCACAAAAAAACAAACATCCTCCTTCTAATTTTGTCTAAAATACTTTTAGGGATCTTATCCATAGACAACCAGTAAACAGAAATGCTTTCCAGGATTGAATTTACAAGTATAAATCTGCCCCCTAAGGTGAGCCATCTATGACACCAATTTGAAATTTGTTTCTCCACTTTTATAAGCAGACACCTCCAATCATTTATAAGGTAACAATTTGGTTTAAGAAAGAACCCCAAATATTTAAAGCCATCATCTAAAGATTTTACCTCATAGTGTAAGATTTCTTTTAATTGTGATAACTCCTCCCTAGACGAACATGCTTCCAAAAATTGTGACTTACGAGAACTAAAGGTCATTCCAGTAGCATTGCAAAACAAATCAAGTGCATCCTTTAAAATTTTCCATTCTGTCAATGATCCTTTGCCAAATAAGATAATATCATCCACAGAAAGAAAATGAGTAATTCTAACTCCATTTGCTACCGAAACTCCTTCAATTTTACCTTTTTCAAGAAGCTTCAAAATAATTCTACTAAGACCTTCAACTATAATTAAAAACAACAGAACATAAAGAGGACAACCTTGCCTCAATCCTCTAGAGCTCCTAAAGAAACCAAAGGGGCTACCATTAATTAGAACAGAAAAATTTGATGAGCTGACACACCCCATAATCCAATCAGTAACTTTCAAATTGAAACCAATTTGCAAAGGGACTAGTCTTAGAAAACTCCCATCAACCCTAACATAGGCTTTCATCATATTTAGTTTCAAAACCAATGCTTTTGATTTCTTTATCTTTATATTATGCAAAGTCTCTTGAGCTACTCCAATTACATCAATAATATGTCTATTATCCAAAAACCCAAATTACTCCTTTGAAATACCTTTTGAGAGAAAAATTTGATTCTATAAACAATGATTTTTGTAATAACCATATACATCAAATTACACATTAAAATGGATCTAATTCCAACAAAGAACTAGAGCTTATCACTTTTTGAAATAAGAGCTACAAAGTTAGCATTAAGAACCCCATTAATCTTTCCCTTTTTTATATATATACACACCAGTGTATTTATTTGTTTGATATATTTTATCGTTTTTTAAAGACCGAAATAATTAAGTATCTCATTTCATTAAATTAATATTTTATTTTTTAAATATACTTTAACTTTCCACTTAACTTTTTACATATTATAATAATTCTTATAATACTATAAATATTAATATCTACATTAAATTAAATTATATATAATATTTATTTGTTTGATATATTTTATTTATTGTTTTTAAAAAGAATAGAAGATTAAGTAAACTATTTTCATATTATAATAATTCTTATAATACTATAAATATTAATATCTACATTAAATTAAATTATATATAACATTTATTTGTTTGATATATTTTATTTATTGTTTTTAAAAAGATTAAAAGATTAAGTAAACTATTTTCATGTTTTACTGTTTGATATATATAATTAGCAAAAAGTAAAATTATTATCTAAATTTTTTATACAATTTCAAAATTTAACTTGTCTAATAAAATGTCTCTATAAGAATTATTTCAATTTTAAATATCTTATTTTGTAAACAACAATTATTTCACTCTTATAAATAGCTTATAAATAACATGTCCCATCTTATAAATAAGAATTATTTCAATATTCTATTTAATTATTTCACTCTTATAAATAGCATCTCCCGTTTCATAAATAAGAATTATTTCAATATTCTATTTAATTATTTCACTCTTACTTATAAATAACATGTCTGTCTTATAAATAATAATTATTTCAATATTTTATTTAATAAATGACTATTATTTAAATATCTTATTTTGTAATTAATAATTATCATTCTTATAAATAGCAATTATTTTTAATATGGTGAGTTATATTGAATGTTATGTTATGTCAGTGAAGATAAACTTAATGATAACTACAAGGGATAGAGGCTTTATTACAAGGGATAATCTTGGAACTTAAGGAAATAGATGAAGCATTTGGCAGTACTCTTATAGACGATTATTAATAAATGATTTTAGGTGGAGTGGTTTTCCTTAAATGAAGTTGATGAATTATCTATATTCTAGTAACATTTGATAACTATGCTTATTAAAAGTTGACAATTAAATTATGATAAGTTTTGCTACCTTCACATCTTTTTCTATATATAATTTCCCTCCTATTAAATTAATAAGAATTTTTCAAAATTTTCTTTATATTTTATTGATAGTAGATTATAATGTCGAGTTTTAATTTTGTGTAATTTAGATGAAATGAATAACTAGATAAGGTTACCCAAACTTAATTGGATTGCAGATTCTGTCCATCCAATAAACATAGACCAAAGTTCAAAATCGACGGTTAATTTTGATCCATACAGATCTCTGCAATGGAGACAAGGATTGCAGATAAGGTGAAGTGTAATGTTAACAATTTTATGGTCGAAGAGCTACCATCAAACCCACCTGAACAAAACTTTCCTTTTCCAACCAAATAAGTTCATTAAAATAAAACTCAACCATAAAACAAAACAGATCTTTTACATAACATCATTAATTAAGCGTCGAGAATAGGCTAAAAAAGATGACACCATCTCGATTTCATTTGACCCAAAAAGGGTCGCAACCTGAAACATCAAATATCCATAGACTTACAACAAATTCAGAACCGTTAGTCTCCACAAACGTGATGCAGGGCTAGGAACCGTTTCATGTGGGGATGGGAACTATCAGTCTCCTCAGAGGTAATGCAAGGCATGGAATAGTGACAGTGGTTGGTGTGGACCGGTTGACAAAGTGGGCTTCACTATAAATCCACACTTGAGATTTTTAGATAGTGGTGAGGTAAGGAACAAAAGTTATTTAAAAATTATCAGAATTGTAAGACACTATTGTGTGCACTTCACATGAAGAATAACTCTTCACAAGGCCTGTTTTAAAGGCTAACTAAATCGCTCGTAGCCTTCATGTCCAATCTACATGCAATATTCCTCTAAACATTGAAGTAAATGTTCTTTATTTGACCACCTTTTCTACATTACAATATTGTGCATAGTTTCTTCGAAAAAAATATTTATTTATGTAGAGTCCTTGTCTTTCAGTCTTCTCCTCTCGCCCCTTCAACAAGTAATTATATTGTGCCAACCCCTAAGAAACTTAGGGGTGTTTCTAATAGCTTTCTCCCACCAAAGAATCCAACCATTCTCACCTTGTAGTTCATGGTCTAGGTTGTAAGGTCTAGAACTTTTTTGTTATCTAGAAGTGCTCTCCCAACTCAAAGTGAGACAAGTTCACCTTGAAGGGTAGTAAACCGATTTGTTTAGTGACTGGAAGGAGAGATCGGGATGGTGGCCATTGGTCTTGGGTCAGGGTGGTGGTGTCCATCGATCTTGGGTGGGATGTTAAACCCATTACACTAAAGAAGGAAACAAATTGGATATTGGGTCAATCTCACAGTAAAGGTACTCACACTTCGCTTAACGTTGGGTTCTATTCCCCTTATTAACACCTTCATGTATCCTCTCCATAACTACTCTTGAATTGCCCCAATCCCATCACAGTGATCTATTCCCCTAAATAAATACCTCTGAACTACCCCATAATAATCACAAGAATTAGAGCCTCTTCCCAAGCTATCCCCCTCGATAATTTCCTTTGAACTGCCCCATGATAATAACATGAGTTAGGGTCTCCTCAAGCTATTGCGCAACATAACATATCTATCGTGTGGCATAGTGTATCTTCTAAATAAATGTTTATAATTTGTCCTGTCAAATAGCATCAGATACGGGTATTCCCACACCCCTCTCCTTGATGGTTGCTTCTAAACTATCCCATTGAACCAATAATAGAAATTTGGGTCTCTTTCCCATCTATCCCCCTAGATGATTGCTCTAGAATTGTTCCATTAAAATAAAAATAATTGGTTTTATCTCTCTGGGAATCTCCTCTCGGTGAATGTTCATATTTTCAAATTCGAAACTAAGGGAAGATGAAATGAACTTAAACATGTGGAATAATACTCGTTGCACGCTCACTACCACTACCATGGGATCAAGGAAATTCTTTTTAGGAGTATAAATTATGTCAAATTTAAGCATGTATCTCATTAGAATATCTCCTTGTATTAGACCAGGTAAACCATCCTCCATGGCCCAAGTGTTTATGCCTCTAATTTACCTTATAAATTTGCACTATAGGCTTACATCTCATATAAGCATTTTTCCCTAGCGCTAAAGTCAATGAGGCCACTCCTCCATCTCTAACACCTTCCCATTCCTCCATGTTGAAATATCTAAGAAGGGCCCACTCTATAACAAGTAAAGAGTTAAAACACAAGGCATAATTGTTGTAGAAGCCGACCACCTTTCCTACCAACACAAAAGTAATTTAAACACAACATTGATGAGGGTCTCTTATGAAATAAACAATACACAAGGTAACCAAGGAACAATAGAAAAAATTGCTCCCTTGGATCCCTGGTCATGATTAGTGCCCTAAAAATATTCATTACAACAACATTCATCCTTATCCTCAAGTCAAAACTTGAAGCCTTAACCCCTTGAAGCCAAAGTACATAAACTCTCTCATCTAGTGCCATGTCTCTAACTATAAACTTTTTTGAACAAAATTTCAACCCCTTCGCATTCAGACACATGGATATATTCATCCTACAATGAAAATGTCATTTTCCAATGCCTCAAGGGAATTGTACATCAACAACTTCTTGAAACCACGTTGACTATATGTTGCTTCACTGACAGCCACATCCTTATAAGACATGTTTTCTCCTCCTCGTATAGCTTTAGAAGATTTAATGGGATGCCTTGCACTTTTCCAAGCATTTCTCAAGCCCTTCCTTTTCATTTTAAACAATGATCCATTCATCCTTTCCTTTTGAGCCAACGTATTGAAAGGCATTCCCATAAATAGTGGAACTAATCGATGCATCATTTTTATCAACACAAAGAGGGAGAGATTCCTTTAATCAAGTGTGAAGTGCCTTCTACATTTATAGAGTTACACTTAGGAGTTCTACATGGACAACCCATCACAAATTATCAATTGAATTTACCCTTGCGCGACAAACGAGTGACATGTTATTAACGTCATCAAACTTGGGGAGAAAATCAAACCACTCAAGGGAATCCCAATACTTGGGGCAACAATCATAGAGCTCGAATTAGCACCAAGGAGCCCTCGGTCCATCATCGATCAATGTGACAGATACATGTGCAAATCCCAAAATCAAGTGAGTATAAATATGATTTGAGAATAACTTTGTAGAAATTCCATGCCCTTGGAGGGTTGGTGAATTCAAAGTAATAGTATATAATCCGGAACAAATGGGGTTCAGTTGCAAAAGAATTAGAGTAACAATTTCTCCGTGTTCTCCTTTGAGAATCTAAGGGAATGAAGTCACCCTCATCACCCCCAACATGAGCCCAAAAGGGAATCAATCCATAGGGCTTGTAAAGGTCCAATGAACCTAGTACAGTCCCGAGGACGTGACATGGGAGAATGAGGATGCTATGTGAACAAAATACCCACATCTTTTTGAAGATTTTGAACATCTTGTTGGTGTTGTGTAAATAAGTTTCACCGAGGACAGTGCAAAAATAAGGAGAGCGGATTGTAATATCCCCAAGGACGATCCTCAGTTGTATTTATGAATTGTAAACATGTTTTGTAGGCTGGTGAGACGAGAAATTATAAGTTGGTAGGCTTATGTGTTATTAGGTCGGAGAGCCTAGGTGTTAAAGGCCATAAGCCTGATTTTTGTATATGTAATTATGCAGATCATTAATAAAATTTATACATCGTTGCGTGTAGACCGACCACGAAGAAAGAGTGATGGGGGACTCAACTCCACTAGGTAGGGAAAGGGATGGGACTGAGAGGCTAGGAAAGAGGGGCTAAGATAGAGGGCTTAACCCAAGGGGAATATTATAATATATTCCTGAAAATGAAAATACTAAAGTGTGGAAAATGAACCCAGTTATCCTAAGTTCCTGGGAAAGGGAATGAGTGCTAAATGGAGTGCATGGAGCTCCAGGAACACAGGTGTTGACCTGGGCGCATGCAGTTAAAGAGGGAAAATCATCTCATTGGGGGGGGCTCCCCATTCTCTGATCTTTCGCCTAACTCATTTGGCCTCCATCGTCGACCCCAACATCTTTCACGCACCTTTAAAACCAGTAACCCGAGAGGCTGACCGTTTTTTTTTTTTTTCCTTCCTGGGAAGGACAACGTATCTGTACTTGCCAGAGCCGTGTTGTGCCTTATCAAATTGAGGTTGCTTCCATCCCCTAAGCTATTTTGAGCCTTGCTATTGTCCTCACTTGCTGGAATTGAGTTGAAGATGGTTGAACAAGCGGGTTGTCAGTCCCGTGGTTGAAGAGGCAGGTTGTTAGGCCTGTGAGCAGCTCTCTCGAGGTGAAAGAGTTTGTTGGGAAGTGATTGTATCCTAGAGAGAATCCAACACCAGCTACAGAGCTCTGAGAATTCCTAATCCGGCCTGTTGCCGAAACCCTGAAAGGGAAGTGGAGCAGCTGATGGATTGTGGAACAGTGAAGGTGCATATTCCCGGGGTGGAACAAGCATGTGGGGAATGAGAGTCTGTGAGTAGTGGGCGTAAGTAGGCTCTTGGAGAGAATCCTTCTAGTTGCACTGTGCAGTTTTCTGTAACCTCAACCTAGTCTAAGATTCCTTTTCCCTGGGTGGAGCTTAGTCCCAACTCGAGGGTGACCACTGTTGATCGTGATGAGCAGCGTGGTCTAAGGATGGGAGGTTTGTGAAAGGTCTGCACGCAGTTGGTGGTTTTTCTCCAGTTAAAAGATAAGTATCATTTCTATGCTTAATTATGTATGTTGTGCATGTCTGTGATTCTTGCAATGTTATTTTGTGTCTCGTTGCATGTATGAATTACTGTCAATTTCACAGGAGTCTGTATGGTAGCAGTAATTCTATGTTATTGTTTTAAATTCATTAGAAATGCATGTTGTGTGTGTGTGTGTGTGTGTGTGTGTGTGTGTGTGTGTGTTCTGGGGATGCCACAAAATGGTATCCAAACGGAAGGACAAAATTACAGTGAAATTTCGCAGTGGCGTTCCTTGGGGGTGACATGTTGAGGGGTCGGGGACATTACAAATTGGTATCAGAGATCGAGAAGATCAGAGTTCGGTTAGTAGTAAAAGTGTATTCCCGCCTCTATGGTGGTCGGGGACGTTACAAAATTTCTCACTCTTGGACTTAAAAGTGAGTGCATACTTAGCCCCTAAAAATGTACAAGTCAGAAATGCCATGAGATCACTATGTATGGACTCAAGATGTATGGTAGCAGGCAAGGCCTTACCTTTAGGAAAATGATCTCGATGTTGTTTTAGACTAACAAAAATTGGACTAACTCCATCAATGAAAGAAATTTTAGGAAGACCAAGCACCAAATTTGGTGTGCTCAACTACTGCAAATACCTATGGTTTAGATGTCTAAATATTTCATGCCAAAATCTACTCAAAGAATCAACATGTGCAATGAAAGAGGAACCAGAGGAAGGCTCAAAACAAGAAAACATATGCAATCGAGAACTATGATCAACTCTTCCAGAAGCAACAATGATGTTGGGATTTTGTAGTTCTCAAATGACTATATGGTTAGGATAAAACTCTAATGTTTTCCCATCACTAGAATGACAGATCTAATAGTAGAGAGTAGATTGAAAAAGATGTAAGGAACAAGGAAAACATCATTGATGCACCCATTAGCTAATTGCATGGTGCCTAATCCTAAAACATCAACATGTATAGAGTCTCCAACTGCAATCTACAAAATTCTATCATCAGATGTGGAAGGAAGCAACTCATGATAATGAGTTATATGGTGTAATGCACCATAATCAAGTATCCAACGACTTGTAGATGCATATAAATTTTAAGAAGATAAAACATACCCTTTACTAGATAGAGAAGGTTTAGACACTTAAATTTTGTGTCGTTGCATGGCTTCATTCAAAGCTTCTAGTTTCAACCAACATTTGGATTCAGTATGCCCAAGTACACCACAAAAACGATAGGTTCCACTTGACTTCGTCTTACTTGTCTTGGAGGAATACTCACCAACTTGGAAGATGGAGGAAAACATTTTGTTTTCTATTGAGGCTTGGAGGTAGACTCACCAACTTGAGAAGAATCTTTCTTCTGTTTATACCAAGTTTTGTGCTTACCTTCGAAGGTATATGCCACAAGATCGTCATTCTTAGAACCATAAAGAGAATCTAATTGCATAAGCTTAGACTGTTCCTTGGTAAGACTCTCATAGAAAAGCTCAAAATAGGGAATTTTAAACTCCACTCCAAGTGCATCCATAGTAAAGTAAAACATAGAATAAAATAGATGAAAATGAACTTTTAGGTTGGATAGAATCAAGAAAATGCACTCGTAATCTATCTTGACTTTTCCACACCTTTTCATTTGTGCCAACAATAACCCAAATTTGGAAAGATAATCTTCAATGGACCCATGCTCATCAAGTACAAGCAATGCCAATTATGCTTCCAACTATAAGGCTCAAAATCCATTGACTTTACCAAATAAGGAAGCCAACTTGTCCCAACTTTCTTTTGGATTTTTACATTCATCAATATGAAACAATAAACTATTTGAAACATGCAAGCCAATAAGACCCATAACTTCAAAAAAAATGTTTTGATAGGAAAATCTATTGATTTCCTTGGTAAACATGGGTTGAGACTCAACTAACATTTTCCAAAGCCCTTTAAATTGTAGCAATTGTTGCATCTTGAGATTCTATGTGTGATAATTATGGGGAGTTAGAACCTCAATAAAGAATACAAAGAAAACATTAGATCTGTGTCTGTAATATATAAATTATTCAATGTGTAAATTTGAGTGTGGATGAGAAGATCAAAACTTAGAACTTTGAGCTTGTAGATCTGAATATTTGAGTGTTGTGTGATCCAACAAAGATAAAAGAGCCATGATTAGAATTTATGAATTTATTTGAATATTTGTTGTAATGGTCGATTTGGATATGTAGGAGAGAATTGTGTGCCGAAGTGCAGCTCACCCTTGAACATCGAGAAATGAGAGAGAAACTAGGGCGCTCGACCAAGATGTGGTCATGCTTGAACTTACACAAATGACACATTAAATTTTATTAAAAACCCATCAACTCGTTCTTGGAATGCCCCTCATGTCAAATCAAATCATAAGCACACGACCACAAATTGTCTCACAAATAGAGATATACTATGATTTAGAGATTCCTTTTTTTACAAGCCTATTCTCAAATCCTTTAGCAAGATTTCATAGAACGACAACTTGGACTCCAACCACAAACTTAAATGGATATCCAGATAAATCTATTTACTTTTAGATGTTATCCAAATGTTTAGTTCATACCAAAAGTAAATGGTAAATATAACAAGGCTATTTGGATATCCAAATGAGTAACACTCCAAGGAAAATATCCAAATGATAATATTAAAGCACAACAACTGCATACCCGGTGGTGCGGTGAGGGCTCGAACCAACAAATAGGCACACAAACCAGTGGAAGCCACAGATCAATCACACAAAGAAGACAAACCCAAACTGTGAAGTAGAGGAGATGAGATCTATCAAATCTTTGCAAGTACTCCCATACGATATGCAATACCAAATCTTTCCTTCCTCACAATATCTTTAAGAAAAAAATGAAAAGCGGTTTGTAGAGAAAGCTTTGATAACATGAAAATATTTAATAGAACATCCCAAGAACATAAATTATTGCAAAACAAAAAAAAAATACCTTCTACAAGAGATAATGGAATTGATCTATTAAATCTAATGTATATCAAATACAAGAGAATTTATGCTATATGTAAGAATGGAAGAGGCCTAACGTTAACAAAAGATAGTTGTCATAGTTGGGTGGATAAGGACGCTTGCGTAAGCTTACAACTAACAATATTTTGTTGTATTAGAAAAGAACACTACCAGTCATTGGGAATTGTGACCATATAGATTCTTCCATTCAACCCTCTAATGAAATTCTTTCCGAACCCAATGGCGCAATTTGAAAGCCTCCAATAGGGGATTTTTGAAGTCTAAAATGGGCCTCCTAAGAAAAATAATAAAATAAGAGTTATGAGTTTTCAAAAAGAAAGAAAGAAAACTATTTTTTTTTTTTTTAAATCGTATTTTCAACTTATCTCCCTGTAGCTTTACTTAAATTTGAAGTGTAGGCACTAGTTAGATGAGAAACTGAATTACGCATCCAACGAGTACCCACTCTGCATGCTTTTGGTAGACTCATAGTGATATAAACTATAAATACATTGAAAAAAAGAAACACGTTTTATTTTCATGTATTTCCAATTTATCTCACTATGAGTCTACCAAAAGCATGCAGAGTGGGTACTCGTTGGATGCAAAATTTAATTCTACGTTCAACGAGTGCCTACACTTGATATTTGAGTAAACCTATAAGGATATAGGTCGAAAATACGATTCAAAAAGTAGTTTTATTTCTTTCCCTTCAAAAATATTCACCCTTATGGTTGACATCACCATCTTGAACCCTATTGGTTCTTTTAAAGTTAAATCACTTAACTTCCTTGCGCCCAATGGGGGATTGACTGCATCATGATCATTGGGATATGTGACCACATAGATTCTACCATTTTTTCCTCCAATGACATTCTTGCCAAACCCAATGGCACGATCTGCAAGCCTCTTTCAATCATTTTCCCAATCTAGATTGCAACGCCAAGAGTCATCAATGAGATTCATCGTTTTGGAAGACAAATAGCTTAGCTACCTTCTCAAACTATTAATGCTCTTGCAATACATTCCATAAAATTAATTGTTAATAATCCTACTATAGTACATTACATGAAATAATCCCATAACAATTTGAAATCCCAAAATACATTATATAATTGCTTAAGATGAGGTTCCCTACAATGAGGGTGGGGATATATTCAAGTTTCTCTGCAACCCAAGTAAGGTTGCATACAAGGTCTCTACAACGACGGTGGGGATGCATAATTCCTCCCTTTGAATTAAGGTGCTCTACAATGTGACCAATTATATAAATTAGGTCAAAAGAAGTTGGTGATCTACAACCAATTGGAAATAATTTATCTCTTTCAACTCTCTATATAGACTTGAGGTTATAATCATTCTACAATGGCATATGGTTTAGCCATGATCTATTGAATGACGTTGTACAAAAATTCAGTTTTTCTCCTTGAAAATTCAATGACTTATACTCGATACTTAATCTACTTATCCATGCAAAACATATTTGCAATTAGATATCTAATTGCTACTAAATTAAATGACTTTACTAGATTAAATAAATTATATGGTGTAAACTATAACGACCAAGAAGAGAAAATTCCTTAAACATTATGATGTGAGTTGTGGCCACCGATTTATATCCTAACTAGACAATTACTTGATGGTTGGACGATGATGATTAACTAGGAACTTTTTACGAAAGACTTGCCTTATAATTATTCAACAATACACTATACTAATTTCATTGTATTTTATACATCAACATATTGCAATGATTATA
>JASDQU011100699.1:7307-34600 GCA_032191745.1 Picea mariana | reverse complement strand
TCCCAAATACCGCGCATAGTAACTAAAGTGCATGTGGTATGGAGGACATCGAGCCTCGTGTATATGATATAGGTAATAGGCCGAAACACCTAGATGTTAAATGCCAATGCACCTATTTTGTACATGACTCATGATTAATATAAAATACATTGTTGCGTGCAGACCGAACACGATAAAAGAGATGGGGGACTAAACTTCACCAGTTAGGGAAAGGGAGGGACAAAAGTCAAGGGAAAAGGGCTAAGATAGAGAGCTTACACCAAAAAGGGAATATTATATTAATATTTCCTAAAGCATAAAGTATGGATAATTATTTTATCCTAAGTTCTAAAGTTGGGGACAAGTGGACCAAAGTAACTTTCGATATGACAAGTGTCAAGTTGGGGACATGCATTCATATCGTGGGGGGACTTAGCTCATTTGGTCACTTTTCACAGAGATTCTTACTGGCAGCTTGACCATCATTCTCACCATCACTTTCACAATGAGTTTCACGGTGATTCCTTCCATCACTCAATTATCCAGTCATTGATTCCATGACCATTTTCACTCACGCAGACCATTATCCTTGAGACATCCATTTCACCATATCTGAGCCTGTTCCCATAGACTTTTCCGGTTGGTGTACCTGGCTAGCTTGGAGCGATATTGAAGAAGCAGGTTTTCAGGCCCATGAGCAATTATCCGAGTGAGAGAATTGTTGGGGATTGATTCCCGAAGGTGCTAAACTGCAACTACAATGCTCTGAGACTTCCGGTCCAGCCTGTTGCTAAAGCCATGGAAGGGAAGTGGGGCAACCAAGGGACTGTTGAGCAGAGAAGGGAAGTGGGGAAAATGAGGGACTATTGAGTAGATAAGGGGCACACTTCCTTGGGTGGGACTGGCATGTGGGGAATGCGAGGTTGTAGGCTATTAGTTGAGTGAGCACCTGAGATTGAGTCTTTCCTATTGTCCATGAGCCTTATCCTAGTTAGGAACCATTTACATGGGTGGATTTCAGTCCCAGCTCGGGGGTGACTCATTATTGAGAGTGATGAATAGTGTAGTCTAAGGATGGGAGGTCTGTGGATGGTCTGTATGTAGTTGGTGACAATATTTCCAAGATAAGTACCAATCGTATGATAAAATGATATGTTGCATTGTTATTTATGTGCTTGTGTTACAGTTTATCATATATGTGATTATAATTGCCTATATGTTTATGGGTATTTTCCTATATATGTTGTATATCCATGGTTATTGTTATTTCAGTACAAAGTCATATATTACAAAATGTAATTGTTTGTTTATGTTTATATGTAAATCTTTCACAAGAGTGTTGTATGTATATGTTTAAGTTTCATGCAGTTTTAAAAGAAAGTTTATGCGGCATAAATCAGTTGATTACTGAGTAAGTTACCATTTGTTCTGCAGTAAGAGAAAGAAAGTGTTCCCTAGAGTAGCATGGCCCAGCCTGTTTAAGGTTGGGGATGTTACCAACTAGTGTCAGAGCATGAGAGATTTCTCTTGAGTTGCATCCCCCGGCCTGCGGGTGGTTGGGGGAACGTTACACATGTCCTGCTCCTCTTCCTGTGTCTTGGGACACTAATCCACAGATAAATTTACACCAACAAGAATAGGGACCTTGACCAGTTTAAGTTCCTTTATATTAAACCTCTTCTATATTGTCTCGACATATTTTATTTGATTTAACTCGAGTCTCCTCTTTTTCTGATCTCTTTTAATTTACATGCCCAAAATAAAATTTGAAGCACCGAGATCCTTCATGTCAAATTTAGAGGACAACTAAGTTTTCACATCCTGGATAATCTCCTTGTTGTTTCCTATCAGCNTTAATTTAAAATACACATAGTGATCCTATTTACTTCTTGTGAAGCCAAGTCCCATCATATAAGTATCCAATTTTTGATACCATATCCTTGGTGATTGTTTTAAACCATACAATGACTTTTTCATCTTGCATACTAGCACCTTCTTTCCCTTCATAGCATAACCTTCTGGTTTCTTCATATATATTTCTTCTTCTAGATCCCCATGTAGGAATGTTGTCTTCATATCCATTTGTTCTACTTCAAAATCAAATGCAGTAGCAACAGATAAAAGAAATATTATAGAGGTTAACTTGGTAACAGGAGAAAAAATCTCAACAAAATCAATTCCCTCAACTTGGGAATAACCCTTTGCTACTAACCGAGATTTGTATTTCTCCACTTTTCCTTTTGCATTCAACTTCTTTTTAAATACCAATTTTTTTCCAATGGGAATTCTTCCAGTCAGCAACTCCACTAGATCCCATGCCTCATTCTTATCTAAAGATTCCATTTCATCATCCATGGCCCTTTTCCATAGATTTCTATCCTCTGAATACATTTCCTCCCTGATAGTTCCAAGATCATCATTAGTAATAGACAAAGCAAAATTTGAACGAAAATCAGATGGAGTATACTTTTCGGTAGCCTTATTTATCAAACCGATCTCCTCAATACTAGAGTATGAGGATATTCTTCTTCTGATTCCTATTCTTCTGTAAATTTTGACTCATCATCCTTTAAATCAAACTCTATTTTCTTTGGTTCTTCCTTACTTGGTAGGACTTCCTATTTAACAACATCCTTCATTTCTCTAAATACCACATCTCGTCTATAAACTGCCTTCTTATTTTATGGGTTCAAAAGCATATAACCTTTGAGACCATCTTCATATCCAATAAAGATACACTTTTCAGCCTTCTTATCTAGATTACTCTTGTTTTTCTTTGGAAAATAAACATATGCATCACAACCAAATTCCTTGAGATGTGTGAGAGAAGATTTCTTACCAGTCCATACCTCTTGTGGGGTATTTCCATCCAACGTTGATGAGGGTGATATGTTGACCAGGTAACATGCAGCACCTACTGCCTCTTCCCATAATTCTTGTCCTAACAGAAAACCATTGAGCATGCACCTTGATTTTTCCATCATCGTCCTGTTCATCCTTTCTGTAAATCCATTTTGTTGAGGTGTATATGGGGTAGTCTTCTGACTTGGTATATCACGCTTCTTACATAATTCTTCAAATTCATTCTCGTAGAAATCTCCACCATTATATGTCCTCAACACCTTAATTCTTTTCTCTGTTTGATTCTCAACAAGAGCCTTAAACTCTTTAAACCTATGAAAGACATTAGATTTATTCCTCAGGAAATATATCCAAGTATTCCTGGAGAATTCATCTATAAATGAGACATAGTACACAGATTTTCCCAATGATGGGACTGATACAGGTCCAAAAACATCACTATGGACTAGTTATAAAATTTTATCTTCCCACGTTGCACCAGAAGGGAATCTTACCTGATTTTGCTTCCCATATACACAATGTTCACATAAATCAAAATCTAGAGATAAGTTAGACATACCTTCAACCATACCTTTACCATGTAGTAGTTGAATACCCTTCTCTCTGATATGCCCCAGTCTTTGATGCCACAACATAACCTTTTCTCCAGAGACTGTAGGATTTCTTTCTTCTTCAACTCCAATATAAAGAACAATGGAACTATTCCACCCATCACCAATAGTTCTTCCTTGCATCTTATACAGAGTTCCAAACCAAACTCCCTTCAAAAACACCATTTATCCTTGAACCATCATGCAGGTTTCCTTTTCAAATATTGTTTTTACCCCTGCATCATCCATATTGCTTACAGAAATCAAATTTCTAGCCAAACCTTCTATGTGCAAAACACCAAGAAGTGTTCTAATCCTTCCATCTATGAGCCTCAATTTGACGTTTCCTCGTCCTATGATTCTGGTTGTCGAATCGTTGCCAAAGAAAACATCACCTCCATCATACCTTTCATATTTGCACAATCACTTCTTTGGGGAGTCATATGAAAGGATGCACCAGATTCAACCAACCATGCATCATGATATGCATGTGTTCTTGAAGAATCCAAGTACACATCTCCTCCTTCTTCCTTAGAGGAATTTTCTTCTGTAGAATGAGATTCTTCAGATCCCTTCTTTTTCTCAACTTTGGATCTACACTGATTCTTGTAGTTCCCTTGTTTTCCACATCTCCAACATACCTTTACAAAAATTTTGGGATATTTAGATCTACCCTTAGATTTATATCTCTCACTTGAGAACTTAGATCTATTTCTTTCTTGGGAACATCCTCTTGTAAATAATGTGTCTGTGTTCTGTCCTTCCATATTCTTCTGTCTCATCTCCTTTGATAACAAGGATGAGACCACTTCATCAAAATTCAAGGCAGTTGTATTACTACGTATGGCCACAACCAGACTATCCCAGTAGTCTGGCAAAGAACACAATAAACTGATACATTTATCTTCATCTAAATTTTTTATCTCAACAGATACTAACTGACTTACCATAGTATTGAAGGCATTTAAATGCTCTGTCACTGAGTCTCCATCTCTCATCCTCAGGTTATACACCTTCTTTCTCAAGAATAGTTTATTTACTAGGGACTTAGACTAATACAACTTCCCCAAGTTATCCCATAAATCCCTGGATATAGCTTTCTCTGACACATTCAGTAATACTGAATCTGAGAGACACAGTCGGATTATGCTCTTTGCCTTCATATCCAACTTTTTCCAGTCATCTGTTGAAGTTCCTGTAGGTGTAGTACCTGGATCTATCACCATCCACTGATCTTTTTCCACCAACAGATCTTCCATTTTGATCTTCCACAACACAAAACTTTTCCCATTAAATTTCTCGATCTGCATTTTCGAATTGCTTGCCATTTCTTTTCACTTGAAAAATCAATACCATAGATCTCCCACTGTAACAAGGCTTATCACACTCCTGAGCCAAACCCTTGACCACAAAGGAATCCCCCTAAATCCAACAAATATCAGATACCAAATGTAGATTTTAACCTTGTAAAATATTTACTGCAAATAGATTTTCAGTAAAAGAACATTAAATATACAATGAAAAATACAAACATTACACAGATATTTTTGCCATGGAAACCTGAACAGGGAAAACCAACATATTCTATATTCATTCATAGTGATACATTTTTTACAATACAATATACATATAGGATGTAACAACATCCAAAACCCTAACCCAATGACATAGATTAGTCAACAACCCTAATTTCTTAACCGGAAATAGAAAACCATCAACAAAAAACCATGTGTCAAAAAACCACCCAAAAATGTGACACATTTCCTGAGGCAAAAAAACATTTCTCGAGGGAGTTTCCCCCAAACCCCCACACAGGAGATTATAGACCCCCTACACACCCCTCCATGCCCTGTTCAACGCAGACACTGCTACTCGTGAAAAGAATATAACGCATACCCAACATTGTTCCATTAGCTTGTGGAAGATAAGGACTGCTCTTATGGTGTTGAATAAGTAATTATGTCGTCAATGTTGCAATTGTGCTACTAATGAAGTGGTTCCCTTGATCACTAGTCACGATCCTAGGACATCCAAACCGAGAAATAATATTTTCAAATATAAATCTATTCATTGTATGTGTTGAAAAATCATGGACCGCTTCTGCTTCATCCCACCACGTAAGGCAGTATGTTGCGGTAATGATATATCTGTCATTTGAATGTCTTGTGGGTAGCTCAATTGGTCCAATAAAGTAAAAAACCCACTTATCAAAGGATTGAAATTACCTAACCGGATGAAGAGGTAATTCATCTTTTCATGATGGTTTCCCTACTCATTGACAAACATTGTAAGACCTAGCATAGAATTTATCATCTTTCAATCATGTTTCCACCATAATTTGAATTGGAGAACCTTCTATGTTGTAGCTTTCCCTCCAACCTGCCCTCCCACAACTCCACTATGGAATTCCCATAGGATGTCTTGTCTTTCATGTCTTAGGATACACCATCTCAGAATGCTATCGAGTCCCATGTTATGGATTTGACTTGCAATCGATTGGTAATCTATTGTGCAGACTACCAAGTGCCTCTTCTGGGTTGTAGAATAATTCTCTGCAAAAGTCCCTGTACTAAGGAAAGAAACAATATCTTTGAGATATTCTTGAATGGTTTCAATCCGAAACATGTATGTTTTGGGGAGTTGTTCATCCACTTATCTTCCACTTTCCCTTCATTCCAGTCTTGATAGGTGATCCATTCCTACGTTACATCTTCCCGGTTTGATAATCACCTCAAAGGAAAACTCTTGAAAGAGTAAGATCCACCTGCAAATCCTTCCTTCAAGAACAATATTATTTACAAGGTATTTCAATGTAGAATGGTAAGTGTAAAATTAAAATGAGAACCTAGTAAGTAGTTTCAAAAAAAATTCAATGCATAAATCATAGCCAAACCTTCCCTTTTGGTTGTTGTGTAGTTGTGTTCATCTTGAGATAACTTTCCGTTGGCAAAGTATATAGGGTAGTCAATATTCCCTTCCCTTGGTTGCACTAATATGGCTCCCATCACAACACCCTATGCATCCATGTGTATATGGAATTCAATTTCCCAATTGGGGTATATAAGGATTAGTGCAGTACTGATATTTTCCTCGAGTATATCAAATGCCTTGTCACATTCGGTCAACCATCGAAATGATTCATACTTCTTCAGTGATTTCTCCAGTGGTGCTATAACACTGGTATATCTTCTGATGAATCTATGGTAGTATACCTTATGCCCAAGTGTATTGTGCAACTGTTTCTCACTTGTAGGTGGTGGCATGTTCAACATAACCATAACTTTAGATGGGTCTACCATGACTCCTTCCTGGAAAACAATGTGGCCTAGCTGGTTGTCGTTTGGTACACATAAAATAAACTTCCTCAGGTTTAGAGCTATATGTAACTCCTGACATCTATCAAACATCAACCGGAGTAGCCTTACATGCTCCTTCAACACACTGTATGTCGTATGGCCATCCAAGTATACCTCTAGGAACCTGTGTATGAAATCATGAACTACTACAATAAAAATTATGGAGAATACTGCAGGGACGTTCTTTAGGACAAAAGGCATTAAGTTATTTGTGAATGACCCCCACTTAGTTATAAAAGTGGTCTTTGTATTGTCATCCTATGAAATTATGACCTGGTGATACCGTGAGAATCCATCTGTAAATGAATATGCTTCTTTCCCTGCAACTTGATATAATACCTCATCACTGAAGGGTGTCAAAAATGGATCATGTACACATGTGGCATTCAAACTCCTATATTCAACACAGACCTGAATGTTCTCAGTACCCTTTTTTCTTTGTATTACTCTATGGGGCTAACCCATTCTTCTTCTTCGATCGAAAATACTAGACCTGCCATAAGGATTTTGAGTATTTCTCTTTTGAGATTTTCTTTACCTTGGGATTGAGACGGTATGGTCCATGTTTCACTAGTTTCAAGTCAATTTTTATCTCAATATTCATCTCTCCCAAGGTTCCTTTTGTGCCTTTCAATTCTGAAATGGGTTTTTGGAATAGGTCTTCGTATTCCTACAATAGACTCTGGATTTCATTCATGGTATTCTCATCCCAGTAATCCCCTATAGAAGCTATCTTAGGAACCTATTCACTCTCTATGTTTACTTTTCACAATTCTAGAGGATGGGTATAGGGGCTGCTAGTCTGACTGGGTGTGGTATCCTGGATTTCCTTAGTTCCTACAGTTTTTTTAATATTGAGGTTCCTAAGTCCTTCTATTTCATTAGGTTCTTCCAAGTCTTTATCAACTTTGTAGCAGGATATCGATATTCTTACAGGGTTGTGGTCTTGATTGGACTGGAACAAGTGAGCATGATCAGAACATACCATTGGGTTTGATTTGGCTTCACAATCATCAATAAATAGTATCTTATGAATTCTTTGAAGGACTAGGTGGAGTTCAGGAGTCTTATTAGTAAAAGAAAAATCGTTGCAAAAGTGGTCTTATAGTGTCTTCCACTAGTTCATTTGTCTTCTGGTCTCTTCATGTATGTACCAAGATTTTGGAATCACACCGAATGAGTGGAAAAATAAGTGAACCGATAACTAAGATGGTACTTGCACAACTTTCCATTTCTTTATTCAATTATCAACATGGATTATGGGGTTATACTTCCCATTGAACAATTTCACTTCATGAAGATCCACATTCATATTTGTTGTCACTTGATCGGTTCTGAGAAATCTATATCAAATAGCTCTTTTTGTGTCCTCCCTATATAGAAGTGAAGCTTTGTGAGTGGCACACCACCCAACTGGGGTATCCTTCAAAGCTATGTCCAGAACCAAGATCCTTTTCTCTGGCATAACCTTTCTATATATAACAATGAGAAATATATTAAAATATGAAGTAACATCATATTTTGGGTGATCTCTCATCTCAGTCCCAATCCATCTTGTTTCCCTAATAGTTTCACAACGTCTTGAAAATATTTCATATGAACCCTACTACCAAATATGAAAATCTAGTTTTGAGTACTCCTCAACTGACTGTATACTCCTTTAACTTACAGATCCATTTGTAGTGGGTTTGATGTAATCTAGCCTCATTCCTTCTTTTATGGTGTATAATTGGTTGAGAACTTATGATTCCTTGTTATTATCCACTCGCTCAATATATCTAGGTCCCATGTATGGATCTAAGGGTTGGACTAATCTTACACCATTTGATTCAAACGTCATAGTGTCCCTCTTTAAGTCAATGACAACACAATTTTCATAAGCCCATTCAATTCCTAATAATGCAAGGTAGGGGTCCTCATCTCCCATGATTTCAATCACTTCAAAATCAACTATTGTTTTAACTCCTACAACATCTACTTCCACGTCTTCCATCCTTCCCACTGGAAAAATGTAGTATTGATTTTCCATTCTCAATTGGATGGGGGAATAGACTAACTGAGGTTTCCCTAGAGCCTCCCAAGTCTTTTTGGGTAAGATGTTGACATCTAATCCCAAGTCTAGCATGGCATATTTAATTTCAAAGTCGTCTAGCTAGGATTCCAACCTAAATTATTTTCCCATTCTCACCTTCCTTCTTTGTACTCTCTATGTGTTCTTCTCAGGGAGTTTTGTGGTTATATTTTTGTTTGGGGTTCCCTCATCTCCCAGGACTAAGTACAGGGTGTTATGAAACTTCTTAGAAAGTCGGTGATCTCCCAGGATCTTAGAGAATAATTGAAACTAGAGGCTGATTATATTTTCACACTTCTAAGAGTCTTCTTGACTTTACAGGGTTTCGGGGTGCAAGAGGTGAGGCGGGATATTGAGAAGTCTTGGGTTGAAGGGTGAATTTAGGAGGGATTTCCCTTATTTCTATAGAATATTCACCTCTAAATATTTTTACTCCATCTTTGAAAAATATTTTTTTTGTTTCAGAGGATCATACCTGTCATCCTTGGGGGATTCTTTCTGAATCTTAGGCCGATTGTTTCAATATGCCCTAGGTTTTTATCCTTCACGAGTGATTATGTCGACTTTAGGTAATCTTTCTTCAATAACTCTTCTGATTTCCAAGCATATGAAGTTAGATCCTCTGTACCGAGCCCGATTCTCCCACTTTACAATCATATATGGGAACTCTTCAATTGTGTGGGCATTAGCTCTACAATGTGAACACCATGTCCATATTCTATGAGGACAAACTCTGTCCATATGTCCTTGTTCGTCACAATTGTAACATCAACCTGTTCCTCATCCTGCATTCCTCCCTCCTCTAAATCCTCCTGCACTGCCACTCCCCCTACTCTTTTCAACCCTTGGGGTGTTTCGTTTATCCTAAATGCAGTCTGATATAGTATATCAACAAGTGCATCTAATTCCCTACATGGGTTTGTATCATGCATTGTGTACCCACATAATTCATAATGTATTGTATTGTGCATAGGTGAGTACTTTTGTAGGATAGGTAAGTATCTTGGTTCATGCCCTTGAGCCCAACAGATTTCAAAGTATTCAGTTGTCTGAGTGGGTTGGGCACTTGGGAAAGTGTTGTATTGAAATGATGCATGAAATGGTGAATTTTTTGATACCTATGCAACTCCTCCCATTGGTCCTATAGGGGGTGGCCCATTCCTCTTATCCACAGACAATTAGTTTCCAGATGCCCCTCTGTGTAGGATCATGTACACCAAACTTGAGGTCACACTAGATTCACTAGAGTTAATTCTTGTATCTTCTTTGTGAGTTCATATATCTATCCTTGGAGATTCGACATGCATTAATATATTGGAGTTATGGTTACCCTTAGGGTCCCTAGGTATTCCACCATGGATTCAATCTTCATTAATTATTCCAAATCCTGTGTTACTTTGGCTATTCTCTATTGCGTCAAGGGTATAAACCCTTGTATGGACGATTCCCTTTGATGGTATTCATGAATTGGGTGTGCCAAGATCCCAATAACATCCTTAAACTTTTGAATGTATTCCCATGCAGACTCCCCCTCTCTCTGTTGAATCTCACACAACTTAGAGAGAGCTTGTTGTTGTGAATTATGTAGCTAGAATTCAACAATGAATTTCTGATGCACCTAGTCAAGGGTAAAGGCATGTCCTTGCACCCCAGGCTCAATATCCTTCATGTACCATTTGAGGGCATGACCCCTCAAGGTAGTCTCAAATTATAATAACTTGTTCACATCCAAGGTCCCTCTAGACCTCAATATGGCCTCACATAAAAACCAATGTTATTCTACATTCTCATCTCCTTTACCCTAGAACTCTGGGTATTGAGTGATTGATCCTCCTATGTTTCCATCCTGCTAGCGGGAAAAACCCCCCTTTCACTACACAAAGGTTCAAGATGTAGACAGAGTGAATAACGGTCTAAAATCTAATCAATTCTCTATACTACCCCAAACATACCAAAACTGATATAAAGAAAGCGAACAGAGAAGATATCAGGTAACTATACCTCTAATCCCATGACTAGTGATGATCTCCTCACGCTCGAAAGTTCCACTAACTGCACGTCTCCTCACAGGGCTGAATTGTATCCAAAGATAGGAAAACAAAGAACTACAAGAAAGCTATTCTATATACAAGTTAGGGTTAGATGTAAAATGTCAAGTATAAATCAATAAAACTACTCAAGACACCATCATTTGGGATGGGAAAATGTGATTCTTTTATTCATAATACAAATATTATACCTTACAATCTGAGTCATCCACTGTTCCGCAAACTTGGTCTAGACTCGTCTTTACCATGATCCAAGTGCACCTTGAATTAAATTCTTCTCTCAACCTTTTGACCACCTCAATGGAAGGAAATGGGTTAAATGGAGGAAGAAGGGGCTAATGAGGGTATGCTGAGGCAATATCTCACAAAAGGGAGCAATATCTTGGGCAAGGAGGGGAAGTGAAATTGGGAAGAGTTTCACTGTTCTTATGTTTATATTGGAAATGATACCCCAACACTCCTTTTATATGCCAAAAGGATGGTTATTCATTTGTGTGACAGGCTATAATAGGTGGATTAGTTGGGAAACCTCCAATATCCCATGAATCTCAGCGAATTCCTTGCACATTTTTATTTTTTGCAACTTTTGCAGGCATACACTTTAATGGTGCAACATGTGTATGCACATGAGTTGTATTAGTGCAACAAGTGTATGTACATGGGAACTAATGGTGTAGGGAACATACATATTCTAAAATATGGCCTTTTAAGAAGAGCTTCTCAACAGTGCTTTGGAAAAATATGCAAGTAAGAGGGCCAAGGCCATGTATGCATGAGTAGGGAAATTTAGGGATATAACAGATGCCCCCTAATGTGTGAGGCCAGAAGAAAAATTGATGGCTGAAATACATTACAATATCTTCACCAATGTATGAGATTGAGTGAGCTCGAGACCAGAGTTCAAGAGGTTCCCTCTGCAAAACAACAATTGTCTCTTTGAGGAAGGCATACCCATGCTCGGGATGAAGTAAATCATGGTTTCCAATCAAATACATTGAAGATCCATGTCATATAACTATATAAAGTGTAGATGTGATCAATACACAACAAATCTACATCTCAAAATTAATCGAAGATATACAAGTAGAGTATCCATCTTCAAGAAGCTAGTGATGCCCGATGGGTGGAGATGTGGCCTTTAGAGCTCAAGAAAAAACTTCAATATATTCAAAAATTAGGTAGGAGTATAATGGGAGTGTATAACTCACTACCCTGAGGTCTTCAACGGTTCATCGGGAAAATACGTGAGGATCTTGATGATGAGGCAGAGAACTTTGTCGATTTTGAATATGGACTTGACTAGACTCTCAGGATGGCCGACTCATGAAGTCAAGAGACAAACTATAGAAAGGATGAATCAAGCTAGGTGAAACTTCCCTTGGACAAAATCATGAAAATAGGCATCATGACATTGACATAAGTTCAGGATGCAGGAGGCAACACAAACTCTCCATGTGTTTGGAAGAGTAACCAAATGGAGGAGGACACAAATCTATGTAGCGAGAATAGCTTACTAAGGTCATACTAGATCCCAATGCTTGGCAAACAAACATAAGAATGTGCTTTGTCCAAGGGTGACTCTTTGGGCTACTGAAAAAAGAAAACATATTCCTCAACCCCTCTTTCTGGAATTTGTCTTTTTCAAATATTTAAGAGCTTGAAAAAGAATAAAATAATGATATGTTATGAAGGAGGAACGAGTGTCATAAGAAAACATACTAGTTCCAAGTGCCAGGAACATACAAATGATCAGAGCAAGGAGACATGTGTAAGAAAAGGACACTCGGGGAAAATTCCTCCATGGGTCAAGGTGTCAGGTCACAGAGGCAAGAAGTGATACTAGGCTTGAATATAAGGCATGCTTCAAAGGTTCATTTGAGAGCAACATGGAGCTAGCATTAGGCCAAAGACACAGAGATCCAAATGTGATTAAGCAAGACACGATGAGACCCCTTCAATGCAATTTTTACGAGCCCATAGAAGGTAATATCGATAGTCTTTTCACGTTTAGAGAATTTGAAAAAACATAAAAGAAGACTCTAGGGAGTACCTTTTTCATAGATAGTCTAGTCGTTGTTGGAGCCGCCTTTGTTTTTTT
Source organism: Picea mariana (assembly GCA_032191745.1). Classification (NCBI taxonomy): domain Eukaryota; kingdom Viridiplantae; phylum Streptophyta; class Pinopsida; order Pinales; family Pinaceae; genus Picea; species Picea mariana. Next base: position 21,596 of record JASDQU011100699.1, on the reverse strand, counting down.
TTAGCCTTTTTTTTAAATTTTATATCTTAATGCTTGAAATCGAAAGCTGGTTTTGGTATTTTCCTCTATTTTCCCCAAAATATCAGAAGTCTCATCACGCAAGCAGCGATGGCTATCATACTCTTAAGGCATGATTTTTTTTTTTAAATCGTTTAAACAAGTCTCTCCTTTTTTACCTCGGGATGTCGCATGTCGGAAGTTATAGATCACATAGTTTACAAGTCTCGAGGGGAGAAATGACGAAATAGTTTTAAAACGTTTACCCAGATCAATACCGAGAGTAAAGATACTCTAAACCACGGCTAAGCATCATCAGGATTTAGTGTCTCGACATTGGCTAGCTCCAAAAGTCTTACCGTCATAACCCTGACAGCCGAAACCTCGAGATTCTTGTTTTAGTAACCCAGGTTGATGTTAAAGGTAAAAAGCTTAACCGTTGTTAAGCTCTGTTGCAAATTTGCAGCTCAGCATATGAGCCTCTCGGAAGCTATACCTTCAAAGCCCCGAGTCGCAAAGTCACGATATAAATGAAAACGTAATTAATTAAACACTTAATCCAGTTTTATCTTCCATTTTAATTATTTCATATCATCGTGATTTCGCAACTCGGCATAGGAGCCTCCCGGAAGCTATACCTTTTAAACCCCGAGTCACAAAGGCAAGATATAAATAAAAACATAATTAATTAAACGCTTAATCCTGGTTACGTTTTTTATTAACCAAAACTAATTATCAAAATCTCGGGTTTTAGAGGTTCAAAGGGTTAAAGCGAAAGCTCCCGATGAGGTGAATGCTGAAAGATTAATTAACATTTAAAAAGACCTGGTTAATTAAGCTAAGCCAAAATTTCCAGTGTTTTAATAGGAAAATTAATATGCACAGTCTCCGAGGAAATTTTAAACTTTCCTTGTGCCAACTTGCATTACAAACTATCAAAATCTAGGACATTAATTGGAAATGAGGTGAATCGACAAGTAAGGATTTGGTTTTTATTACTAAATTTATATTTAAGAAGGATTTGACCATTATGTTCCTAAGGACGACCTAGTTTTAAATGGTCGAAGGCATGGATATTTTATTTGTTGTCACAAATTTCATTTCTATTCTACGCAGAGAAAACCTTTCTAGAGCGAACTAATTTCTATATGTATACATATTGTTATCAGAGGAGAGCTAAAGTAGAATCCCCCGCCATGGCCCCACAAAAAGCGTCTAAAGCCATTGTTGAGGTTTCAGGACAAGGTTCAAACAATGTTTTTGATACTTCACCTCAAAGTGTCGACTCTGTCAGGACCTGGTCGTATATTTTTGAGGTTCTACAGTCCGAATTGGTAGATGTTTCGGATGATTCTAGTGACAATGAAAAAGACGACCTGATCACCAAATATAAGATCGTCTTCCAAGCTCAAATGCATAAAGTAGTGGCTAGGCCACGTTTGCTCCCTTACTACAATATGGTCCGATGGGCATTAGACCATGTAGATATACCAACCAAAACCATCGTCAAAGAGAAGAGAGTCACTATTGGAACTTTCATACCCAAACAATTGCAGGTTATGTACAAGTTGCCCACCATGTCAGACTTAGTATACAATGTCAAATTCCTGGAAAATTTTAAATAGAAGGAATGTGTGCAATACGACAAGAGTATGTCCAGTTTAATCAAAGATTGGGTTTCACACCCTGCGAAGTTCAGGGCGAAAAATAATGGTATATGTTCAATATTTTCTCTGGAACCACAGTTTAAATATGTAGCTATGATGACCTGCAGATTATATGGGAGAGAGGACACACACATTTTTTCCTTCAATGGGTGCCTCTAATCCATTCAGTCACCTAAGTTTGTTCCTTCGACTAGGCTAAACTATTGTCTGATAGTTTGACCAGTCGAGTTACAAAGTATGGAGAGTAGAAGAAGAGAAGTAAGATCGCTTCATTCTTTATGTCCGCGTATATCATGGACGTCATGTGTTTTCTGATGCCTTTTCCCTTAATGAGTTGGAGCTGGACTCCATCTGAAGCTGAGCCCATCCACATCTACCATTCAAAGCTATGGGAAGACAAAGCTTCAGATTTTGTATATGAAATATTTAACTGGGTAATTGTACCATTGCACCTCACTATCTTTGGCCACTCGCCACCTAGGATCTCAGATAGTATTGTGGTAAATCTAAGCAGTATATCTGATTGGTACATGGAAGCAAAATTTTCATATCTCAGGGTTTACAGTGCTCCTGTTCCTTCGAATACCTTACCACTATTCATACCCGATAGGCTCGCTTGTTGTGAGATTTCCAGGAAAACCGTAATCGATGGCGTAAGCAAGGAACTTAAGGGATATTATAAGAAGGTATGGCCACCTTTTCCTATTCATTTAAATTCCTATTCTTTGTTAGATTTCGGGCATGCTAAAGCTGAGGCAGCAGCCCTGAAAGACCTAAAACTGGTTCATGTCGAATTCAAGAAGCACGATCCACATAGGGTCATAAGTAAACACTTAGCCAATTGCAGGCTTAAAAGGTTTGAGCATGAAAATTCACCCTCGGATGACATTTTCCGAGGCACGATATCTTATGCTTTTGGCTCAGATACAAGCCCTGGCGCTTGAAGAAAGGGCCGATTTTTTAAAATTCCAAGAACATCGGCGGAGTTGTCTTCCTTGAGTATTGTGTGGTGAGAATCTAATAACAGTAGAGGTGTAGCAAAAAGAAGCCGAAGGCTCAAAAGATTCAGCACGTAGACAAGAAGAACACCAGGACAGGGAGGAGCAAACTAGGATTCTGAAACCAGAAATGAAAACTCTTGTTCCACCGAAAAAGTAGAATCCAGTTTCCACTCCAGGCCAATCAGCTAAGAAAATCGGAGATCCAATCGCCTCCAATACTACCTTACAGTCAACTCAAGGGAACATAGACACATGGTGGATTTTCAATGAAGAATTGAGGCCTATAAGGATGGAAGAGCTCGCTCCAAATGAGTTCTTTTTTGATAAAAAGAGAAAAGCTATGGTAAAAAGAGAATTCTATCAAGAAGCAGGATCAACGGCCAAGAAATTTAAGGTGTTGACCGACAGGAAAGATATGAAGAAAGAAGAATTCACGACAGAAATAGCCCGGACATTAGGGGTGCTTGCTATGGCAAACCAATTTTCAGTCGGGGTTTTTAAAAATCAGCTGAAGCAAAAAAATCACCTCATCAAAACCTTAGAAGCCAAACTAGCCACAAAAGAGGAAGTTTCCATGGACCAGGCGAACACAGGAATTAACAAGCAAGAATGGTCGATAAAAAGGAAATCAAGTTGCTCAAAGCTAAGCTTGAACAAGCAGAAATGGTAGCTCAGACCAGTCAAATATAGGTAGGCCAACAAAGAGACTTGATAGGGAAGATACAGGTTAGATTAGAGTTCACCGAAAGCCAAGTTACAAATATCGGGATATTCTAGTCCCAGGCTATGGAGATTCGGAGCAGAGTTTCTGCAGCTCAGCGAAGTTTACTTGCCAAGGTAAAGACGATTCGGGACAACTACCTGCTTATTGATCAAGTATTGGAAAACTTATCTATCAGAGGGAGAGAAGATGGAGCAGCTTGGGTTTCATTTCAAGAGGCTGTAATAGCTACAACAAATAGGGAATCGACAAATAGTTCCGAGTTTTCCATTTCGGAACAAACCTGAGGTAACATTCTATTGAAAGAATGGGAACGCAGCATATAAGAAGGCAAATTGCAAGCCAAGAGGGTAAGGAAATCCTGTGAAGAGTCCTTCGATTCTATAGATGGAAATTTGTTAGGCTTTGATAGTGAGAGCAATGTTGAGACACTGAACCGAATGAATATAGCGAAATTCTCGCTTGATATAAATGAGAAAGAAGAAAGAGATTCAACTGAAATCTCACAAGTAACTCTGGTAGACATAGTTCAAATAGATAAATGGATTATTAAACCAAGTGTACGATTGTGCACTATCGACACCCTAGACCATGAGATGGAAGAAAGGTTACCACAATTAGTCAGAGATTGTTATATTTTTTAGGCCAATTGTCAAGCGGAACCTTCTAGGTTGATATCTCGACTGGTGGAAAAATGTGTCACTTGTACTGAGCATGCAAAAGGGATAGGATTTTGGTACCAAATAAAGACAAAGATAAAGAAATGAAACAATTGATCTCCTTCTTGTTGTAACTGAAAATCCTGGAACAATTAAGATTCCATCATATGTAAATCTGAATAAATATACAATAGAAGGAAGGAACAAGTGTTGGACCTTTTTGGGTCGATTGTAATAGCGTTTTTCTCCCTCGAGAGTTAATATAAAGCAAATCCGAAGATTCTCGATTATGTCACAACTGTGTTATGAGTTTGTTTCTTTGTATTCCATATCTAATTTCATTTCATATATGTATTTGATGAATGTTTTTCTATAATTTAGTATCACCTCTACTATAGTAAATTAATTTTCGTTTTCTATATTGTTCACTATTTTTCCTTTGTACTGGCTATCAGCAGGTATAAAACCAGTGAACACTTTAGATATATATATATTTTATGCTTCATCAGGTTATTTCTTTATCTTTTTCTTCCTCTGTTTACAAGTGAGATTCTCCCTTGATAGGAGCCTTACATGATAGACAGCTTAATGTTTTCTTACACCTCATACACATTTATTAAAATATAACTCAGTTACGGGAAAGGGCCTTTGGTTTGCACCCTGTTTTCACTACTGGAGCTATAACTCTCCTTTATACAACTGAAATCGAGACAACATCTAAAACTTATTGAGATTTTCTTATCATTCTATTCCTCTATGATTGTCCCTATGACAAGACATCCTAATATTGAACCCGGACTATCAGATCAAGCACATATTTCATTGAATATTTTTGATACTATTCTTAAAACAACCACTACCCGGGTAGAACTTGAATGTTCATGGGCAGTGATTGAAAGGGACATGAACATCCAGGAACAGTTGGAAGCTATACAACAACCTAGAAATCAGCCCTAGCTTCCCTTGCCAAAGGTTGACACTTCTTCCTTCTCTACCCCTTACTCAATTTCGGATGCCTAGACACTGTACTTCTAAGCCTTAAGTACAGAATCTAGAACAACATCTTTTTGGTGCCGTTGCCGGGGACCGAAGTTACGAAATCTTTTTCCCTGGGAAAACGACATTTTTCATTGAAAGTGCCACCCCTTGTTAGTGAACAAAGAGTGCACACCTTTTAAAGGCTTTCCAATCTTTCACTTGGTGACTCCACGATTAATTAGTTGGCATCCGAATGAAGGAATACCAGGCAAAACCTGGATGGTAAACAAACCAAACCCATTACCGATCTTGAGAACATTTTAAAGGCAAAAGGCTCTCTTAAGCTGACCCCCGCAATCTATCAACTTAAATACCCACAACTGAAGACCAAGACTTATTTTGAACCTTCAACTTCATGCAGCCCTCTTTTCGACACTAAGGATCTAACATCAAACTGCTCCGAAGTTAGAAGTGAAACCCGTCTGATAACCTTTGTAGTACATAAAGAAAAAATTCCTGTAGAAAATTTATCTACTGTCAATATATCGTCGACTCTTCAGTTAAATTTTGCGACCTCACATAGTCTCAAAGAATATTTCACACATCCAATTTCCACACCCATTAGATCTCTTGATTACATCTCTTGCAAGTCCGAAGAGCCAAGCCCTCACATTCTTTACCAATCATCCTCATATTTTTTTCCCCATGAAGAAAGTAAAGATTCACTTTTAATATTCCAAAACCCCCTTTACAACTTCCCACTAATATTGATGGCAGTCGTCGGAGGAGGTGGTGGGGGTCCTCCTAGAGGAGGAGGTGGGGGTGCTCCTGGGGGAGGAGCTGGAGGTCAAGTGCTGCCCCCCCCTCCTAGAGTGTTTGCTAAAGTGGTAGCAAGATACGCTCCTTTGGTATTGCTTGTTCCTCTGCANGAACTTCCTGAAAATTATAAAAAAATTTGCCAAAATTCACTGGGGAAGGAGATCTGATCGTAGCCAAACACATAAATTTATTTGATCAATTCGCAGACATCCTAGGTCTCAAACATGAAGATGTATATTCGAGGCTTTTCATCCAAACCTTTGAAGGTCAGGTCCGAACTTGGTTTCGGAGTCTACCTACAGGATCTATCTTGTCCTATGACACCTTGGAAGATGTTTTCCTTAGACAATGGGGTGAAAGAAAGGACCACCTATACTATTTAACCAAGTTTGGGTCTTTAATAAAAAAGAATTCAGAAACAGTTATGGAGTTTATTCAAAGATTCAACAAGTTGTATAACCAAATCCCAACCAAGGTTAAACCATCCCAACCCACAGCCAAAGTAACGTTTGCGGGGGCTTTCGAACTAGATTTTTCACTTGTTTTACAAGATAGAAGGGGAGCTACTCTAAACCAAATGCAAGATGACACTGTAGAAATTGAGTCAAATATGATGGCTTCTAGTAAGTTGAAAGCTAAAGTAGAAGCGGGAAACCGAGAAACTAGATGCTTTAGAGAACAAGCAGGGTTGTCAGGGTCTAATAGATACACAGATGACAAAGTAGATGACATGGATAGGATAATTAAGGAGCTATCTAATAAGATATCTAGGACGGAGCTAGAACAGGACAAATTCGATTCTTTCACCAAAAAGGATTTCAGGAGGAATCCCAATCCACTAAACCAGCAAAGACAGATAAAAAATGAAGATTAGAAAATACAAACTCCCCTAAACAATGGAAATTTTATAGGAGGGAGTGATCTCCAAGATTTTGGAGATTTATATGATGATGTCACGAACTTGGGTGATGATTGCACACAACCTTATCTGACTAGAGAGGATTATGAAAAATCTCTAAACACTCAACAATCGTCTATTAAGGGTGAAGAAAGAGATTATACTAACCTTTGTAGTTATCAAGAAGAAACCGATATGATAATGGCTAAGGTCCAACCTAGGTATAACCTAAGATCTAAGAGTAAGCCTATTTCAACTACTCAACCTAAGAAAATTCTCCCAAGAGGTCAAACTTATGAGCCTACCCCAGAAGAAACCGTGTTACCTAACAGCAAAGCGAAAGTAGGAAACGCGCAAGAACCCGAAGTGGAGAAGGTTGAGACTCAAACAGAGGAAACTAAAGTGGATAATACAAATACACCTTTAACCAAGATCATGAGTAATACGGCAGTCCAAACAAATAAGTTGGAAAAGAAGGATTCGAAAGTCCCAACTAGAGAAATAGACAAGGTGAGTGGAGTTTTTAGTTTCGAAAACGAGATAAATAAAATTAAGATACCAATTCCTCTGGTAGAGTTAGCTAAAAACCCAGTTTATCGAAAGAAGATTACCAAAGTGATAGGCGTTTCAGAGCTAGAAAGCCAATCTGACGTTTTGAACCTGGAAGATGATAAGACCAACATCACTTTTGGTACACATTTTTAAGGGGCCAAAGACACTGTTGCTCCCTTTTATATCACCTTAAACGTGTATGATCAACTACTACATAATTGCATGCTAGACTCCGGAGCCTCACATAACGCGATGCCTAAAATTATTATGGACAAATTGGGCCTCCATATCACCAGACCTTACGGATATCTTTACTCATTTTATTCAAGGAAATTTAAGTGCATGGGAATGATAAAGGATTTGGTAGTCACCCTGGCACAGGTCCCAGTTAAGAGTATCTTGATGGATGTGGTCATTGCTGATATTCCCCCCAAGTACGACTTACTATTGTCTAGGTCATGGGGAGCCAAGATGGGGGGTTCTCTTCAACTAGATATGAGATACGCCATGATTCTTGTGTTTGGTGGGCAATTTACTCGATTGTACAGGGAGACGAGGTTAGCATATACAGTAAGCGACCCTCGAAATCTGAACAATTTCCCTATTTACATTGCATATCAAGATTTAGGAAATTGTATTTTATCTTTTGATGACGGTTTAGATGTTTGCACAAAGGAAAATGATATAGAACATGAAGAGTCAAGTTACATGACCGAGGATATGTGTAACACCAACATATGGAAAATGTTTTTTGATAGTGCCTTGTCATGCAAAGGAGCTGGTGTAGGAGTGCTTTTCGTGGCACCCAAAGAAAGGTTGGTTGTCCCTTTTTCTTACAGACTATAATGGGATATAGATTATACTAACAATGTATGTGAATACGAAGCCTTGGTCTTAGGATTAGAGGCTCCCATGAGGCTAAAAATAAAAAAACCTAGAGGTATACGGAGATGCGGAGTTGATAGTAAAACAAATAAACCGACAATACCAGACCAGGCTTCCTAGAATAAGAGTATACAGAAATTGTGCCTGGGATCTAATGGAGAACTTTTTCTCATCTGTAAATGTCCACTTCATCCCACGCACAGAAAACTTACAGGCTGATGCATTAGCTAAAGCAGCTTCAACTTTCACTCCTCCTACAACTTTTAAATTGAAGTATCACATAGAGATAAGACACAAACCATATATACCGGATAATATCCAACACTAACAGGCTTTTGAGGATGATGAACAAATTAAGAAGTTTCTTGAAGCAATAGGTGAATTTTTTGAAACTCACGCAGATCAAGAAAATCAAAATGACCATATATGGATCATGCAAGAAGGGGAGGACCCTCAATCTTTCCAAGACAAAATCGCAAATCATCGCATAATGATCCTAAAAAATAACCACATTCTAAAAGAACTGATCCCTCTGGAAAGACTGTTTGATCAAAATGACATACCTATCAAATCCACCTTACAACCCCAACCAGAAGAGGTTGAGGATTGTGACATAGGAACCAAAGAAGAGTCCAGGATGGTTAAAATATCTAAACTCCTCCCCCCCTGAAATAAAAGACAAGTATAAGGACCTACTTAGACAATTTAAAGACATTTTCGCCTTGTCTTACGATGAGTTAAGAACCTACGACACTACTAGGATCAATCACAAGATACCTCTAAAGCATGGGGTCAAACCCTTTAGACAAAATCTTAGGCAGATCAACCCCATTTTATTGCCTGTGGTCGGGAGAGAAGTGAAGAAGCTTTTAGAGGAAAAAATTATAGTACCTTTGAGATATTCCGACTCGGTGGAAAACCTGGTCCCGGTCAGGAAAAAGAATGGGGAAATTAGACTATGCGTGGATTTCAGAAATCTAAATACAACTATTCGCTACCTAAAATGGATCACATGATAGAAAAGGTAGTTGGGGCGAACAGAATGTCTATGATTGATGGTTTCTCTGGATATAATCAAATTGCCATGAATGAACAAGATAAAGAAAAAACAACTTTTACTACCCCTTGGGGTACGTTCATGTATGATAAAATGCCTTTCGGTTTGATGAATGCAGGAGCCAAGTTCCAATGCGCTATGGACATCAATTTCATTGGAGAGAGGGATAAGTTTGTAGTCATCTATCTCAATGATTTGACGGTTTTCTCCAAAACTGACGAAGAGCATTTGGTATATCTTAAACAAACATTCGAAAAATGTCACGGGTTTGGTCTGTCCTTAAATCCCAAGAAATCACAAGCCACGCAAGAAGGTAAAATTTTGGGTCATATTGTATCTAAGGATGGAATTAATATTGATCCTAAGAGGATTGAAGCGATAGACACTATAAACATTCCTAGAAATGTAAAAGAAATTCAATCTTTCTTAGGAAAAATATTTTTTTTACGAAGATTTATCCCAAATTTCGTTGAAATTGTAAAATTGATCACAGATATGTTGAAAAAGAATAGTGAAGTAAAGTGGACAACAGAGGCCAAAGCATCGTTCGCACACATTAAGAAAGTCATAGCCGAGGCACCTGCGTTGGCAAGCCCCGATTATCTGAAAGAATTTCTTATTTTCTCGTTTGCCTCCGAACACACGATTGTCACGATGCTCCTCCAAAAAAACAAAGATGGTTTCAAACAGCCGATCACCTTTTTTAGAAAGAGCCTCATAGACACAGAACTTAAATATGATATAATAAAAAAACAAGCGTATTCCATGGTGAAAGAACTGAAGGCATTTAGAACATATGTATGACACTCCAAGATAATTGCGTATGTGCCTACCAGTTGTGTGAAAGATATTTTGGTACAACCAGACAACGATGGGAAAAGAGGACGATGGCTTGCCAAGATTCAAGAATTTGACCTGGAAATCAAACCTACTAAACTGATAAAGGGACAAGGCCTGGCCAAACTTTTGGCTGAATCAAATCTCAGAGATCTGGATATAAACTGCCTGCAAGAATTTGAGGAAGACATGAACATAAATGATCTTGATGAGCAAACAAATACAATTAAGATCGAAGAGAAGTTCATATCATCAGAATGGTACCTAAACATAGTATCCTACCTGCTGACTCTAAAATGCCCGAGTGAACTATCGCCATCAAAAGCCAGGACTTTAAAGCTTCATGTGGTTAAGTATTGTATTGCCGAAAATCAACTATATTGGAAAAACCCACTCGGCTTCTTGTTAATCTACTTAGTCAAATCAGAAACAGAAAGGGTTATAAGTGAATTTCACGAAGGAGTGTGTGGAGGACATCACGCTTGGAGGGACACAATGTACAAAATTCTGAGGGCTGGGTATTACTAGCCAAAACTTTTCTTAGAAGTTAACGCCAAGGTCCGATCCTGTAACCCTTGTCAACTATTTGCAGGTAAACATAAACTCCCAGTGCTACCTCTAGTTCCGATCAAAACTGAAGTCCCTTTTCAACAATGGGGGCTAGATTTTATAGGCAAGATTAATCCACATTCTAGCACCCAACACAAGTGGATCTTAACTGCCACAGACTAATTTACCAAATGGGTGGAAGCTATTCCAACCAAAAGGGCAACTGAATCGGTGGTAATAGATTTCTTAGAAGACAATATTTTGTCAAGATTTGGTTGCCCTGATAGATAGTCACATATAATGCCAAATATTTCAAGTCTATGGCTATGATCAACTTCTGCCAAAAGTATAATATTGTTCTTGGCCATTCCACAATGTATTACCCCCAAGGAAATGGACTGGCCAAGTCGTCTAACAAGATCCTGATCAATATAATTAAGAAAGTATTGGATGAAAACAAAAAGTCTTGGCATGTGCATTTAAAGTATGCATTTTGGGCGAATCGCATAGGCACTAAAAATTCTATCGACATTTCCCCTTTTTAGATGGTATATGGGACATATGTGGTGTTACCTATAAATTTAGCGCTCCCTGTGATGAAATTATGGCAAGATCAGAAAGAATAACCTAATCATGTCACCAGGAGGATAAACCAGCTAATCAAGATTCAACAACACAGGGTCAAAGTAGATGAAAGGTTGCAGAAGTACCAAGACGACATGAAGGCATTATTCGACCGTAGGGCAAAGGACAGAGATTTCCTCCCAGGTGATTTAGTATTAAGGTGGGATGCAAGGAGGGAAGAAACAAAGAAACATGGTAAATCCAATCACCTCTGGTATGGGCCATTCAGAGTCTCGGCTCTCAAAGGAAAACATTCTTTCCTACTAGAAAATCTAGACGGAGAAATCCTCAACGCTCCTATCAACAGGCATTATCTGAAACATTATATGACATAAGCAGTCACCAAAAAAAAAAAAAGAGATGTGTATATTCATATATAGAATTTTTTACATATGTGTATATATTTCATTACGCATTGCTATTTTGATTTTCTTTTCTTTTTGTAAAATTTTCGACACCTTTCAAAAAGCCTTGATAACCTTCATATTTGCCTTTTCACAGGATTCTCATTGCAAACTAAACAAACAGGAGAAGTAAATAGAAATTCATGTATTGGAAAAAGAATTGGCTTAAACAGGTGATAAAAGAGATTTTTGATAGTTTGGAAAGAAAATGAAATGATAAGATAAAGGGAGAATTCCTAAAGTCTTGTTTTGAAGGGCTCTCAAAGGAAACCAAGATAACCCCATAAGAATATGGCAGTATCATCTGAAATAATAAATAAAGGAACATTTATGTGGTTAATTGTTTACAAAAGAATAAGATGAAATGAATAAGCCACCCAAAGTAAAGCACCCCCGAAAGAGATTTTCGAGAGTCAGTTTTGATTTTTGACCCCTGTTTTTCAGTTCGTAGATCTCTATCTGTCACCCTTTTCTGTTTTCGGGTTTACCTTTTGAAAAGCCAGAAGGGAGAAGGAAGAAGGGATTAATTTTTAACCTCGAAAGATTCAAAGCAGATTGTGAAATGTAAGCTGGTCTTCACAACTCCTCGGTCCCTTACTAAACAAAGCGATGCCTAAGTGATCCTAACTTTTCTAGGTTTTTCAACAGTTTCGGAGGATTGAGGCTTGCTCAAATTGAAAACTCCAAAAAATAAATTAATTAATTTTTTCCTTTCTCTCTGTGAACGAAGGTGTTGTGAAAGTTAAGGGAAAGTTGGTACTGAGTAATCAAAGTAAGTTGGCAGACCTATAATGCAAAATATTACACAGATATCATCCCTCATACAAACTAATTTCCCCCACTTCACGCTCTAAAAAATCAAATTATAAGACAGGTGGTGAAAGGAAATTCAGAAATGATTGCCCTTGTCTCATCATTTAAATGCATAAATATATTCCAAAGTGGTGAAAGGAAATTCAGTAAAAAGGGCCAGATAACTTCACCAGGGTACTGAACAGGCTCGTTGGCAGTGAAGTAATATATGAGATATCTGTAAGGATGCTATAGATGAATATCACTTTGCTCTGGTAACCAATTTTTTCAAAACCCGATCTACATCCTGAGTTTAGACAGGACTTCCTGATTAAAAACATATAATTTGTTTCTTTTGATGCATGCCGATAGCCACAAGATCTGTTGGGTCTCCTAGAACTATTTTGATTGTTTCAATGCAGACCTGAATTCAATAACAAGAAGGAGAAAGTTGTGAAAGGGACTACAGCTAAGTTTAAAAAGTATCTGAGTTTGAAAAGATTTTCGAAAGTAAAAAATAAAAGGAAGTCTCTTTTCCCCTTCGGTATCATGTTCTAAGGAACATCTTCGCTAGATTAAAGACATTGACTCCATTTACCCAATATAGGCACATGGTCTACTATTCTTCCCATCTTGCAGGAAAACGGGATCTTTAGCTGGAGCCTATGTTGGAGCCGCCTTTGTTTTGTTTTATCTTTTTTTTAAAATTTTATATCTTAATGCTTGAAATCGAAAGGTGGTTTTGGTATTTTCCTTTATTTTCCCCAAAATCTCAAAAGTCTCATCGCGCAAGCAGTGATGGCTATCATACTCTTAAGGCATGATTTATTTATTTTTAAATCATTTAAATGAGTCTCTCTTTTTACCTCGGGATGTCACATGTGGGAAGTTATAGATCACATAGTTTACAAGTCTCGAGGGGCAAAACGGCGAAATAGTTTTAAAAATTTTACCCATCAGTACCGAGAGTAAAGATACTCTAAATCATGTCTAAGCATCATTGGGATTTCATGTCTCGGCATTGGCTAGCTCCAAAAGTCTTACTGTCATAACCCTGACAGCCGAAACTGCGAGATTCTTGTTTTAGTAACCCAGGTTAATGTTAAAGGTAAAAATATTAATCATGGTTAAGCTTTGTCGGGAATTCACAACTCAGCATATGAGCCTCCTAGAAGCTATACCTTCGAAGCCCCGAGTCGCGAAGTCAAAATATAAATGAAAACGTAATTAATTAAACACTTAATCTGGTTTTATCTTCCATTTTAATTAGATCATATCATCGCAATCTCGCGATCTCGTAACTCGGCATACGAGCCTCCTAGAAGCTATACCTTCGAAACCCCGAGTCGCGAAGCCACAATATAAATAAAAATGTAATTAATTAAACGCTAAATCCTAGTTACATTTTTTATTAACCAAAACTAATTATCGCAATCTCAGGTTTTAGAGGTTCAAAGGGTTAAAGCGAAAGCTCCCAATGAGGCGAATGCGGAAAGATTAATTAACATTTAAAAAGGCCTGATTAATTAAGCTAAGCCATCATTTCCAGTGTTTTAATACAAAAATTAATATGCACAGTCTCCGAGGAAATTTTAAACTTTCCTTGCGCCAACTTGCATTACGAACTGTCAAAATCTAGGACATTAATTGGAAATGAGGCGAATCGACAAGTAAGGATTTGGTTTTTATTGCTAAATTATTTCTATTTAAGAACGATTTGACCGTTCTGTTCCTAAGGAAAACCTAGTTTTAAATGGTTGAAGGCATGGATATTTTATTTGTTGTCACAAATTTCATTTCTATTCTACGTAGAGAAAACCTTTCTAGAGTGAACTAATTTATGTATGTA
>JASDQU011100698.1:32477-43456 GCA_032191745.1 Picea mariana | reverse complement strand
TGGAGGGAGAGGGGAGAAGAGGGAGAGGGAGACAAAGGACGAGGGAGGGGAAAGGGGGAGGAGAGATAGAGAGGGAGAGAGGGATATTTTTTTATTAATGGGAACACACACAATTCAATAATAATGTGTGTGTGATTTAGAAATGCGTGCACGTTCCTAAAGCGCCAATGTGCTATTTTCATTTCAAATTTTTTTTAGGAACGTGTTCACATTTTTGAACACATTTTTCTTAAGAATGCATGCACATTCCTAAATAATTCGATTTGGAAAGTCTATGTGGAAGTTCGGTGAGTACTGAGGATGTAGGATTAAGAACACGTGTGTTTCTAGGAATGTGCACATGCTCCTTCACACCCCATTTCCACTCTTTCATTCATCAAATTCGTACACTCCCACTATAGATCTCTTAAACTTAGTGTCTATCTTCTCCACAATGTAGTCCAAAATGCACTGAGAAATCTTGTATCCTTATCTGATATGATGTTCCCTAGTATCCCAAAGTGCACCTAGACATGTTCAAAGAATATGTATGTTGTTTCCTATCCTTTCGTTGTCTTTTTACAAGGCATGTGAATGTACATCTTGTTGAATTTGTCAACTACCTCAAACATATAGTCATTTCCCTTCTTGGTTGTTGGTAAACCTCCCACAAAATCCATGGAACTACTTTCCCAAGGTTGAGTGGGTATAGGTAAGCGATGGCATATACCTTGCTTCCTAATAATGGGCTTGTTGGTGAAACAAAGTATACATCCTCTAATATATTGTGCTACATCTTATTGAATTATGGGCCAGTACACATAAATCTATAAATTGGAAACAATCTTCTCAACATCAAAATGTCCTTTAACCTTAGAGGTGTGAGCCTCTCTTATAAGATAGAGTCATTAACCTTTAGGGACATTGAGCTTGTCAATCCTATAGAGTAAACCATTATGGAAATGATAGTCATCATTTTCATCACCTTCTTTTATATGATTTTGTCCCTATAGTTGTTGAAACACCTCCTTGAAGTCCTCATCTTTTGTGTATCCCTCTCTATATGCATCATGGGTAAAAGCCTCCATCTGCCTCAAAGTTCCTAAAGTTGTAATCTTGGATGTGGGTGGCCTGGAAAGCATGTATGCCAACCTATTTGTGTTTCCCTTCTTATATTTGATGAGTAGATGAAGTTGTTGTACAAACCCCATCCACTTATAATGTATGGTTTGTTGTAACTTACTCTAGGAATGCAAATATTGTAGAAGCTAGTGATATGTGTGGATGATGGTCTCCTTTCCCATCAGATAGTGCTTCCACTTCTTGACAGCTTGAACCAGGGCATAGAATTGCTTGTCATAGGTAGGGTAGTTGAGAAATGTCCCATGAAATAATTGATTCTAATAGCATACATGCCTTCCTCCTTGCATCAAAGTTGCTCCCAGAATACCCACTTGCATATGTCTCCACTTCGAAAGGATTTTTCAAGATTTGTAATGCGAGAACTGGTTCTTGATTGATCTTTATTTTCAGCTCATCAAAATGCTTCTATTGATTCTTCCCCTACTGGAAAATCTTACCACTTGCTATTATGGCATGGAGTGGTGCAACTATTGTTCAAAATGGAGCTATGAAATTTCATAAGTACTATGTAGTCCCAACAAAACTCCTAAGTTCAGTGAAATTTGTAGCAACTAACCATTTCATGATGGCCTCCATCTTTGTAGGATCTATCTTGAGCTCCCATCCACTAATCACATACACCAAATATTGTTGAGAAAACTCACATTTCTTTAGGTTAGCTAGAAGTTGGTTCCTTTTCTGAGTCTCTAACACCTACATGAGATGTCAGTTTTTCTCCTTCCAGGTAGCACTATAAACCAATATATCATCCAAATAGACTATAGCGAATGAATCTAGATATGGGCATAACACATCATTTATCAGTATCATAAATGTATTTGGTGCATTACATAAACCAAACGCCATGAAAAACCATTCATACAAACCTTGCATTGTCTTGAAGGAAGTATTACATGAGTCTTCTTCCTTGATGCATACTTGGTGGTATCCTAATTTGAGATCCAATTTGGTGAAATATTTTGCATGTTGCAACTGATATAACAAATCATCAATCATGGGAAAAGGGTACCAATTTTTAGTGTAATATTGTTCAATGATATGTAATTAATACACATTCACCAAGTTCCATACTTATTTGGTAAAATTATGATAGTTGAACCACAAGGTGAGGTTCTTGGTCGAATCACACCCTACTCAAACAATTGTTGCAATTGCTTCTTCACTTCATTTTCTTCCAGAATAGGATGTCTATACATCCCAACATTCAACAATGGGGAGTTTATAAATAACTATATTTCATGCTCCACTTCCATCTTGGGTGGTATCATTTTAGGATCCTATAACACTCCATTGTATTCCTCTAGCAACCCCTCCAACTGATGTTTATTCTCTTTAGTACACCCCTTTAGGGATTCCTTTACTCTTATCAACTCATCATCAGACTAATTTTCTCTTAAGAAAAGAAAAACACATTTCTTACTAGAACGAATCAACTTCTTGTCTTGGTTGGCACTAACCAATGAAATATTTGACTTTCCTTTATATGTGTTGTTGATGTGTGACTTCCCATCCTTGATTAGTTAGTATTAGTTGGCTCTCTGCATGAAGATTTCATCCATCATATACATGTAGGGGATTCTAAACACTACTCCACATATGTTAAGTGGTACTACATCCAACTCCGCTTCATCAATAAAATCAACACTTGAAACAAATTTAATATTACACTGTTTTATTACCTTGATATCTACATCCTTGTTTACCATCCCAATGGATATGGGCTAGGATGATCTTGAAACTTCAACCTAAGCTTGTTGTCTAGAGCTATTGCTATGGTATTATCATGTGAACTAGACCCAAACATGGCATCTATATTTGTCTTCTTGCCCTGGATCTTGAAGTGGAAGAGTTTGCTCATCTCCTTCTATTCCCAATGATGAAGTATACTCAAATTCACCTCCTCCTAAAATGATATGTAGACAATATTCTCATCCACATTAGAGATATTTTCAACTTGATTGCTTCAATTTATGCCTAGAATATTCTATTTCTTTGCATCCTTCTTATGGTTCTTGAAGTTCATATCTAGATGTAGTTTCCAACACTTTTCCTCATTGTGACTATAAATATTGAAATGGTTGTAGGGATCCTTGCACTAATGTGCAGTCATTTTTGTCTTCTTATCCTTTCCCCCTTTCCATTTCTTATTCCCCTCCTTGGAAGATTCTTGGTTCTCTTTATGCTTGAATCACTTGACTGCCCTTTCTTGTGGCCTATGTTTTCGAGATACTATGTGTTTACACTTGCCTCATCCATTGTCCTTAACCTGAAAAGAATCACTTAATTTCATAGATTAATATGAAAACCTCCCAGATACTTGAGGAGTACATCTAGGTTCTTAGGAGAGATACACAACATGATGGCCATATTTCTAAACTTAGTGGTGTACTCCTGTACACTCTACTCTTGCCTTTTCCTTAAGTAATTCTAATGGATCCATTGGTCCTCTACATACCTAGTATGATAGAACTGGGACTTAATGAGGTTTTTGAAATCCTCTCACTTAGTTACTTGGGAATCACCCTCCATCCTAAGTGTCTATGTGTGACTTTACCACTAGTTTAAAGCATGGCCTTCTAAATTCAGTCTAGAAAATGATATATTTTGTTCTTCATCTACATGGTGAATGATAAAAGAAACTTCTAATTGTTGCAACCAATGATTCATTTTTAATGCATCGATCTCAACTCGGCATGACTTTATGTGCACTTTTGCTTCTATCTTGAATAAATACTATGAAGGGTTTATGGTATTGGAACTCGAATTCTATTTATTGGGTTCTTTCTATGACTTATTTTTTGTGTCTTTGTTATCCCTCATCTTCCCATATGATTTGATCTCTGAGTTCGAACCCTCAACTTCTCTTAACAGTCCTAGCTTTCTTGATAAAGCCACCATGAGGAGGGACATATTGCAGGATATTTTAGCAAATTTCTCTTCCAACCTCGCAAATATCTCCTCTACTAGATCTCAAAGGTTGTTATGAACATACTCATTGGCTATGGCTAGGGTTTTGCGACTTTCTTCTTAAAATGATTCCTGGATCCTTACAACTTTCCACAAATACCTAAAGAAAACCTACTTTGATAGAAATATGATCTATAAACTATCAAGAAAACCTAATTTGATAGAAATATGATCTATAAACTATCGCGGATATTCCATTCGACAGTTCGTCACAATAGATCTAATAAAATAATGAAATATTTACTGTGAAGGTTAATTTATTTTAGATATCATATTCTTTAATTATTGTTTTTCTACTTAAATTGTATGAAATAGGTAAAATGAAAAATATACAGAACATAATTCAGTAGACACGCCATCCACAAATAAACATAATATGTAACATGGGAAACCTAATATGAGAGAAAAATGTCACACACCCGACCCCCTAAGTAGCATTTTAATGGATGGGGGTATAAATTTTCTGCTTTCCTACAACTCCTTGAATTCCTCGAATGAGGACACCATCTATGTGTGCTCACCGAGATCTTTCCAACTATTAAAAAATTTCCCATAATCGAGCTCCGGTTTGAAAGTTATAGCCTTCCAAAGTGTTTTGGGCATCATTGGACAACGACCATCCCCTTCGCCACGTGGCATCCACGTAGCTTCACCTCTCTCGTACCATATGACATGGCACGGTTGTGACATGGATCGTCATACCCTGGAGATGACATGGTTGTTGGTTGTTGGGTATGTGTTATATTCTTTGCATGAGTAGTAGTAGTTATATTCTTGGCGCACAGGGATTCGTGGGCAACACCCTCGAGAAAATTGTTTTTCCTCGAGAAACGTGTCACGTTTTTAGGCGGTTTTTCTGCACATGGTTTTTTGTCGATGGTTTTCTATTTCTGGTTAAGGAATTAGGAATGTTGACTAATCTAATTCATTGGGTTAGGGTTTTGTATGTTGTTGGCTCCTATATGTATATTGTATTGTAAGCAATGTATCCTTATGAATGAATATAAAATATTATGGTTTTCTCAGTTTGGGTTTCCAGGGGAAAAATCTCTATGTAATGTTTGTATTTTCCATTGTATATTTTTTGTTCTTTTACTGAAAATTTGTCTATAGTAAATATTGTACAAGGTAAAAATCTACATTTGGTATTAGAGCTTTGTTGGCTTCAGGGGGACACCTTTGTGCTGAAGGGTTTGGCTCGGGACTATGATAAGCCTTGTTACAGTGGGAGATCTGTGGTATTGATTTTTTAGGTGAAAATAAATGGAAAGAAATTCAAAAATGGAGATTGAGAAGTTTAATGGGCTAAGTTTTGAGTTGTGGAAGATCAATATGGAAGATCTGTTGGTGGAAAAATATCAGTGGATCGTGGTAGATACAAGTACTGCACTTACACGAAATTTAACATATGAATGGAAAAAGTTGGATCAGAAGGCGAAGAGCACAATCCGAATGTGTCTCTCAGATTCAGTATTAGTGAATGTGTCAGAGGAAGCTATAGCCAAGGATTTATGGGATAAGTTGGGGAAGTTGTATCAGTCTAAGTACCTAGTAAATAAACTATCCCTAAGAAAGAAGTTGTGTAATCTGAGGATGAGAGATGGAGACTCAGTGGTAGAGCATTTGAATGCTTTCAATATTGTGGTAAGTTAGTTAGTATCTGTTGATATTAAATTTTCAGATGAAGATAAGTGTATCAGTTTACTGTGTTCTTTACCAGACTTGTGAGATAGTCTAGTTGTGGCCATAGGTAGTAATACAACTGCCTTGAAGTTTGATGAAGTGGTCTCATCCTTGTTGTCAGAGGAGATGAGACGAAATAATATGGAAAGACAGAGAACAGATGCATTATTTGCAAGAGGATGCTCCTAGGAAAGAAATATATTTAAGTTCTCAAGTGGGATATCTAAGTCTAAGGGTAGATCTAAATCTCTCGGAAAGTTTGTAAAGGTATGTTGGAGATGTGAAAAATAATGGCACTACAAGAAGCAGTGTAGATCCAAAGTTGAGAAAAAGAATGGATGTGAAGAATATCCTTCTACAGAAGAAAAGAACTCCAAGGAAGAAGGAGGGGATGTGTGCTTGGATTCGTCAAGAACACATGTAGATCATGAGACATGGTTGGTTGACTCAGATGCATCCTTTCATATGACTCCCCTCAGGGAGTGGTTCTGTGAATATGAAAGGTATGATGGAGGTGATTTTTTCTTAGGTGATGATTTGACAACCAAAATCATAGGAAGAGGAAAAGTCGAGTTGAGGCTCATAGATGGAAGGATTAGAACACTTCCTGGTGTTTTGTACATCCCATGTTTGGCCAGAAATTTGATTTATGTAAGAAAAATGGACGATCCAGTGGTAAAACTAATATTTGAAAAGGAAACATGCAGAATGGTTCGAGCAGCAATGGTGTTGTTGAAGGGAGTTCAGTTTGGAACTCTATATAAGCTTAAAGGAAGCACTATTAGTGATGGGTGTAATATTTCCATTGTTCCTGATATTGGAGTTGAAGAAGAAAGAACTCCTATAGTGTTTGGAGAAAGGGTTATGTTGTGGCATCAAAGATTAGGGCATATCGGAGAGAAGGGTCTTCAAATACTACAGGTGGTAAAGGTATGGTTGAAGGTATGTCTAAATACTCTCCAGATTTTGATTTCTGTGAACATTATGTATATGGGAAGAAGAATCATGTAAGATTCCCTTTTGGTGCAACAAGGGTAGAAGGAATTTTACAGCTAGTTTGCAGTGATGTTTTTGGACCTATGTCTGTCCCATCATTGGGAAAATATGTGTCCTATGTCTCATTTATAGATGAATTCTCGAGGAATACTTGGATATATTTCCTTAGGAAGAACTATGGACTCTTTGACAAGTTTAAATAGTTTAAGGCTCTTGTTGAGAATCAAACAGAGAAAATAATTAAGGTGTTGAGGACAGATAATGGTGGAGATTTCTGCGGGAATGAATTTGAAGAATTATGTAAGAAGTGTGGTATATAAAGGAATAAGACTACTCCATATACACCTTGGTAGAATGGAGTTGCGGAAAGGATGAAGAGGACGTTGATGGGAAAACAAAGGTGCATGCTCAATGGTGTCGGGTTAGGGAAATAATTATGGGCAGAGACAGTGGGTACTTCATGTTACCTGATCAACAAATCACCCTCATCAACATTGGATAAAAAGACTCTACAAGAGGTATGGACTGGTAAGAATCCTTCTCTCACACATCTCAAGGTATTTGATTTTGATGCATATGTTCATGTTCCAAAGGAAAATAGGAGTAAGCTAGATAAGAAGACTAAAAAGTGTATCATGATTGGATATAAAGTTGGTCTCAAAGGTTTTAAGCTTTGGAACCTAGAAACTAAGAAGGTAGTGTATAGCCAAGATGTGGTATTTAGAGAAATGAAGGATGTTGTTAAAAAGGAATTCCTACCAAGTAAGGAAGAACCAAAGAAAATAGAGTTTGATTTAAAGGACGATGAGTCAAACTCTACAGAAGAAAAGGAATCAGAAGAAGAAGATCCTCATACTCAAGTATTGAGGAGATTGGTTTGAGAAATAAGGCTACCAAAAAGCTATACTCCATCTGATTTTCATTCAATTTTTTATTTTTATTTTACTAATGATGATCCTAGAACTGTCAGGGACACAGTGGATTCAGACGATGGAAATATCTGGAAAAGGGCCATGGACGAAGAAATGGCAGCTTTGGATAAGAATGAGGCTTGGGATCTAGTGGAGTTGCCGACTGGAATAAATCCCATTGGAAACAAATGGGTATTCAAAAAGAAGTTGAATGCAAAAGGAAAAGTGGAGAAATACAAAGCTTGGTTAGTAGAAAAGGTTTATTCCCAGGTTGAGGGAATTGATTTTGGTCATATTTTTTCTCTTATTGCTAAGTTAAATTCTATAAGATTTATGTTATTTGTTGTTGTTGCATTTGATTTTGAAGTAGAATAGATGGATGTAAATACAACATTACTACATGGGGATATATAAGAAGAAATATATATGAAGCAACCAAAAGGATTTGCTGTGAGGGGAAAAGAGTTGGTATGCAAGATAAAAAAAAGTCCCTGTATGGTTTAAAACAATCACCAAGGATGTTGTATCAACAATTTGATACTTATATGATGGGACTTGGCTTCATGAGAAGCAACGAGGATCATTGTGTGTAATTTAAATTAATTGGTGATCATTTGATTTATATGGTCTTGTATGTGGATGACATGTTGCTGATAGGAAACAACAAGGAGATTATCCAGGATGTGAAAACTCAGTTGTACTCTAAATTTGATATGAAGGATCTCGGTGCTTCAAATTTCATTTTGGGCATGGAAATTAAAAGAGAGTGGAAAAACATGAAACTCTGGTTAAAAATCAGAGAAAATATGTCTTGACAATATTGCAGAGGTTTAATATCGAGGAATGTAAACCGATCAAGGTTCCCATTCTTGTTGGTGTAAAGTTATCTGCGGATAAATGTCCCAAGACATAGCAAGAGGAGGAGGGCATGTCTCGTGTCCCATATGCAAGTGCAGTTGGTAGTTTGATGTATGAAATGGTTTGTACTAGACCGGGCATTGCACATGCAGTGGGATTTTTGAGCAGGTATATGTCAAAACCAGGGAAGGAGCACTGGAAAATAGTAAAAAGGGTTTTCAAGTATTTGCATGGCACTGGTAGCTATGGATTGTGCTACCAAGGAAGACTGGGATTGGACAGAGTGTTGGATATACATGGATTTGTAGATGCAGACTAGGCTAGAGATCTGGATCATAGGAGATTTACAAGTGGGTATGTGTTTAACCTATTTTGAGGAGCAATAAGTTGGATGAGAAAAAGACAGGTTGTAGTGGCACTTTGTACTACAAAATATGAATACATGGCAGCAACTCATGCAAGTAAGGAAGTAGTATGGTTACACATATTGTGTTCAGGTATTGGGTTGGTACAAAAAACTGTAAGGATAGATTATGGCAGTCAAAGTGTAATTTTTCTAGCAAAGAACCCGCCTTATCATTCAAAGACAAAGCATATTGATATTCAATATCCCTTTGTGAGAGACATGGTTGAATAAAAGAAAGTGTTGCTGATGAAGGTGGACACTTTGAAGAATGTTGCAGATTCATTAACAAAATCTATGAGCACTGAGAAGTTCTCTTGGTGTAGAGGATCCATGGGAATTGTTGACTATGTAACCCTGTAACGCCTTGTATTGAAAGAAAACAACAAGTGGGAGAATGTTGGGTATGTGTTATATTCTTTGCATGAGTAGTAAATTTTGTGTTGCGCTGGGCGTGCAGGGGGGTGAAATCCCTGCACGAGGGGGTTTGGGGGCAACACCCCTGAGAAATTTCTTTTGCCTCAAGAAATGTGTCGCATTTTTGGGCGGGTTTTTGACACATGGTTTTTTGCCAATGGTTTTCTATTTCCGGTTAAGGAATTAGGGTTGTTGACTAATCCAAGTCATTGGGTTAGGGTTTTGGATGTCATTGGATCCTATATGTATATTGTATTGTAAACAATGTATCACTATGAATGAATATAGAATATGTTGGTTTTCTTGGTTTGGGTTTCCAGGGGAAAAATCTCTGTGTAATGTTTGTATTTGCCATTGTATATTTTTTGTTGTTTTACTGAAAATTTGTTTGCAGTAAATATTGTACAAGGTTAAAATCTACACCAGTCTTCATGAATATTGGGCCTTAGACCCTCTATCATTCTTGTACAGGTCTACAATATACTCGAAGATCTAAAGTCCCGAAGTCTCCTTCTGCTCCAAAATCTATGGTGGACCTCTATCCACTCTTAGATCAGACAATTAATATTTTTCCACACTTAGCACATGATTTAGACTTGACAAGGGGGGTTTCTCACACCTAATTCATGACCAATTCCATGATGGCATGTGGAACTATCTAGGAACACCACATCACAATGGCATATACGGGCCCGCCCAATCATATCTGGACACTACAAAAGTGAAATTTCAGCGCTTCAACACTTTTCTGCTTCAACTTGAAATTGTCTTCCTACATCCTCGAGTTTTCTCGGAGCCTCGAAGTCCCGAAGTTCCGGACTCCCAAATAGGGTCCCATGCACGTACCTACAATGATACTTAAGGCTAATCAAGAGATTTTTTAATCTCGGTAGTTAAGTAATCTCCGTTATTCATATATAGCCCAGTTTACACTCCACTTCAAGCTCCCAAAGTCCCAAATTCACGTGGATCATCGATCTGAGATCCTCCAGGATCCTTCTTGTTCATTCGATTGGGAATAGTGGAAGAATATAATAAGCAAGAGTGTTTACCAGAAACATCTGATCTTCACTACATCGTGACCTCATTGGTTGGTAACGCTCTAGAGAGGTTGAAGGATTGAGGATTATATGAGACACGTGTTGATTAATTGGGTTGGTTTTCATTGATGTTAACCCTTGAAGAAAGTATGGTAGCGAATTCTGGTAGCACAATGGTTTGGGTAATGGACCCAAGTTTGTTTGATGGATAATTTCATGAGTTTTGATATATTTTCATGTAATACTATTCTATATGGATAGAACATGTCATGCCATTTCTAGTGGTATGTGGAACGTCATATAACTCCTCACAGTTAGAGAGTTATGGCCATGTGAAATTGGAGAACCCTGATGAGTCATCTAGAAGCCCCAAAAGGTCAAAGTAGTCAAAGTGGTTGCAAATAAGAAATATTTGAATAATAAAGTGAAGTGATGAGTGTACTATAAGTCAAAGTGGATACAAAATAAATTATTTAAATAATAAAGTTAATGGATAAATTACTAAGTGGACAAGTGGTTAGAAGTGGGTTAGCTCTAAAATAAGAAAACTAGGTTAAGATGGTTAGAAGGTAATTTAAATAA
>JASDQU011100698.1:21121-32427 GCA_032191745.1 Picea mariana | reverse complement strand
TAATAATGTGTGTGTGATTTAGCAATGCGTGCATGTTCCTAAAGCACCAATGTGCTATTTTCATTTCAATTTTTTTTTAGGAACGTGTTCACATTCTTGAACACATTTTTCTTAAGAATGCATGCACATTCCTAAATAATTCAATTTGGAAAGTCTATGTGGAAGTTCGGTGAGTACTGAGGATGTAGGATTAAGAACACATGTGTGTTTCTAGGAATGTGCACATGCTCCTTCACACCCCATTGCCACTCTTTCATCCATCAAATTCGTACACTCCCACTATAGATCTCTTCAACTTAGTGTCCATCTTCTTCACAATGTAGTCCAAAATGCACTGACAAATCTTGTATCCTTATCTGATATGATGTTCCCTAGTATCCCAAAGTGCACCTAGACATGTTCAAAGAACATGTATGTTGTTTCCTATCCTTTCGTTGTCTTTTTACAAGGCATGTGAATGTACATCTTGTTGAATTTGTCAATTGCCTCAAACATATAGTCATTTCCCTTCTTGGTTGTTGGTAAACCTCCCACAAAATCCATGGAACTGCTTTCCCAAGGTTGAGTGGGTATAGGTAAGCGATGGTATATACCTTGCTTCCTAATAATGGGCTTTTTGGTGAAACAAAGTATACATCATCTAATATATTGTGCTACATCTTATTGAATTATGGGCCAGTACACATAAATCTATAAATTGGAAACAATCTTCTCAACATCAAAATGTCATTTAACCTTAGAGGTGTGAGCCTCTCTTATAAGATAGAGTCATTAACCTTTAGGGACATTGAGCTTGTCGATCCTATAGAGTAAACCATTATGGAAATGATATCATCATTTTCATCACCTTCTTTTATATGATTTTATCCCTATAGCTGTTGAAACACCTCCTTGAAGTCTTCATCTTTTGTGTATCCCTCTCTATATGCATCATGGGTAAAAGCCTACATCTGCCTCAAAGTTCCTAAAGTTGTAATCTTGGATGTGGGAGGCATGGAAAGCATGTATGTCAACCTATTTGTGTTTCCCTTCTTATATTTGATGAGTAGATGAAGTTGTTGTACAAACCCCATCCACTTGTAATGTATGGTTTATTGTAGCTTACTCTAGGAATGCAAATATTGTAGAAGCTAGTGATATGTGTGGATGATGGTCTCCTTTCCCATCAGATAGTGCTTCCACTTCTTGACAGCTTGAACCATGACATAGAATTGCTTGTCATAGGTAGGGTAGTTGAGAAATGTCCCATGAAATAATTGATTCTAATAGCATACATGCCTTCCTCCTTGCATCAAAGTTGCTCCCAGAATACCCACTTGAATATGTCTCCACTTCAAAAGGATTTTTCAAGATTTGTAACGCGAGAACTGGTTCTTGATTGATCTTTATTTTCAGCTCATCAAAATGCTTCTATTGATTCTTCCCCCACTGGAAAATCTTACCACTTTCTATTATGGCATGGAGTGGTGCAACTATTGTTCAAAATGGAGCTATGAAATTTCATAAGTACTATGTAGCCCCAACAAAACTCCTAAGTTCAGTGAAATTTGTAGCAACTAACCATTTCATGATGGCCTCCACCGTTGCAGGATCTATCTTGAGCTCCCCTCCACTAATCACATACACCAAATATTGTTCAGAAAACTCACATTTCTTTAGGTTAGCTAGAAGTTGGTTCTTTTTCCGAGTCTCTAACACCTACATGAGATGTCAGTTTTTCTCCTTCCAGGTAGCACTATAAACCAATATATCATCCAAATAGACTAAAACAAATGAATCTAGATATGGGCATATTACATCATTTATCAATATCATAAATGTATTTGGTGCATTACATAAACCAAATGCCATGAAAAACCATTCATACAAACCTTGCATTGTCTTGAAGGAAGTATTACATGAGTCTTCTTTCTTGATGCATACTTGGTGGTATCCTAATTTGAGATCCAATTTGGTGAAATATTTTGCATGTTGCAACTAATATAACAAATCATCAATTATGGGAAAAGGGTACTGATTTTTTAGTGTAATATTGTTCAATGATATGTAATTGATACACATTCACCAAGTTCCATACTTATTTGGTAAAATTATGATAGTTGAACCACAAAGTGAGGTTCTTGGTCGAATCACACCCTACTCCAACAATTGTTGCAATTGCTTCTTCACTTCATTTTCTTCCATAATAGGATGTCTATACATCCCAACATTCAACAATGGGGAGTTTAAAAATAACTGCATTTCATGCTCCACTTCCATCTTGGGTGGTATCATTTTAGGATCCTATAACACTCCATTGTATTCCTCTAGCAACCCCTCCAACTGATGTTTATTCTCTTTAGTACACCCCTTCAGGGATTCCTTTACTCTTATCAACTCATCATCAGACTGATTTTCACTTAAGAAAAGAAAAACACATTTCTTACTAGAACGAATCAACTTCTTGTCTTGGTTGGCACTAACCAATGAAATATTTGACTTTCCTTTATATGTGTTGTTGATGTATGACTTCCCATCCTTGATTAGTCGGTATTAGTTGGCTCTCTGCATGAAGATTTCATCCATCATATACATGTAGGGGATTCTAAACACTACTCCACATATATTAAGTGTTATTACGTCCAACTCTGCTTCATCAATAAAATCAACACTTGAAACAAATTTAATATTACACTGTTTTATTACCTTGATCTCTACATCTGTGTTTACCATCCCAATGGATATGGGCTAGGATGATCTTGAAACTTCAATCTAAGCTTGTTGTCTAGAGTTGTTGCTATGGTATTATCATGTGAACTAGAGCCAGACATGGCATCTATATTTGTCTTCTTGCCCTGGATCTTGAAGTGGAAGAGTTTTCTCATCTCCTTCTATTCCCAATGATGAAGTCTACTCAAATTCACCTCCTCCTAAAATGATGTGTAGACAATATTCTCATCCACATCAGAGATATTTTCAACTTGATTGCTTCGATTTATGTCTAGAATATTCTATTTCTTTGCATCCTTCTTATGGTTCTTCAAGTTCATATCTAGATGTAGTTTCCAACACTTTTCCTCATTGTGACTATAAATATTGAAATGGTTGTAGGGATCCTTGCACTAATGTGCATTCATTTTTGTCTTCTTATCCTTTCCCCCTTTCCATTTCTTATTCCCCTCCTTGGAAGATTCTTGGTTCTCTTTATGCTTGGAATCACTTGACTTCCCTTTCTTGTGGCCTATGTTTTCTAGATACTATGTGTGTACACTTGCCTCATCCATTGTCCTTGACCTAAAAAGAATCACTTAATTTCATAGATTAATATGAAAACCTCCCAGATACTTGAGGAGTACATCTAGGTTCTTAGGAGAGATACACAGCATGATGGCCATATTTCTAAACTTAGTGGTTTACTCCTGTACACTCTACTCTTTCCTTTTCCTTGAGTAATTCCTATGGATCCATTGGTCCTCTACATACCCAGTATGATAGAACTGGGACTTAATGAGGTTTTTGAAATCCTCTCACTCAGTTACTTGGGAATCACCCTCCATCCTAAGTGTCTATGTGTGACATTCCCACTAGTTTAAAGCATGGCCTTCTAAATTCAGTCTAGAAAACGATATATTTTGTTCTTCATCTACATGGTGAATGATAAAAGAAACTTCTAATTGTTGCAACCAATGATTCAGTTTTAATGCATTGATCTCAACTCGGCATGACTTTATGTGCACTTTTGCTTCTATCTTGAATAAATACTATGAAGGGTTTATGGTATTGGAACTCGAATTCTATTTCTTGGGTTCTTTCTATGACTTATTTTTTGGGTCTTTGTTATCCCTCATCTTCCCATATGATTTGATCTCTGAGTTCGAACCTTCGACTTCTCTTAATAGTCCTAGCTTTCTTGATAAAGCCACCATGAGGTGGGACATATTGTAGGATATTTTAGCGAATTTCTCTTCCAACCTCGCAAATATCTCCTCTACTAGATATCAAAGGTTGTTATGAACATACTCATTGGCTATGGCTAGGGTTTTGTAACTTTCTTCTTAAAATGATTCGTGGATCCTTGCAGCTTTCCACAAATACCTAAAGAAAACCTACTTTGATAGAAATATGATCTATAAACTATCGCAGATATTCCATTCGACAATTCGTCACAATAGATCTAATAAAATAATGAAATCTTTACTGTGAAGGTTAATTTATTTTAGATATCATATTCTTCAATTATTGTTTTTCTACTTAAATTGTATGAAATAGGTAAAATGAAAAATATACAAAACATAATTCAGTAGACACACCATCCACAAATAAACATAATATGTAACATGGGAAACCTAATATGAGAGAAAAATGTCACACACCCGACCCCCTAAGTAGCATTTTAATGGATGGGGGTATAAATTTTCTGCTTTCCTACAACTACTTGAATTCCTTGAATGAGGACACCATCTCTGTGTGCTCATCGAGATCTTTCCAACTATTAAAAAATTTCCCATAATCGAGCTTCGGTTTGGAAGTTATAGCCTTCCAAAGTGTTTTGGGCATCATTGGCCAACAACCACCCCCTTCGCCATGTGGCATCCACGTAGCTTCACCTGTCTCGTACCATATGACATGGCATGGTCGTGACATGGATCGTCATACCCTGGAGATTACATGGTTGTTGGTTGTTGGGTATGTGTTATATTCTTTGCACGAGTAGTAGTAATTATATTCTTGGCACGCAGGGCTTCGTGGGCAACACCCTCGAGAAAATTGTTTTTCCTTGAGAAATGTGTCACATTTTTAGGCGGTTTTTCTGCACATGGTTTTTTGTCGATGGTTTTCTATTTCTAGTTAAGGAATTAGGGTTGTTGACTAATCCAATTCATTAGGTTAGGGTTTTGGATGCTGTTAGCTCCTATATGTATATTGTATTGTAAACAATGTATCCTTATGAATGAATATAAAATATTATGGTTTTCTCAATTTGGGTTTCCAGGGGAAAAATCTCTATGTAATGTTTGTATTTTCCATTGTATATTTTTTTTTCTTTTACTGAAAATTTGTTTACAATAAATATTGTACAAGGTTAAAATCTACATTTGGTATCAGAGCTTTGTTGGCTTCAGGGGGACACCTTTGTGCTGAAGGGTTTGGCTCGGGACTGTGATAATCCTTGTTACAGTGGGAGATTTGTGGTATTGATTTTTTAGGTGAAAATAAATGGCAAAAAATTCGAAAATGGAGATCGAGAAGTTTAATGGGCTAAGTTTTGAGTTGTGGAAGATCAATATGGAAGATCTGTTGGTGGAAAAATATCAGTGGATCGCGGTAGAAACAGGTACTGCACCTACATGAAATTTAACATATGAATGGAAAAAGGTGGATCGGAAGGCGAAGAGCACAATCCAAATGTGTCTCTCGGATTCAGTATTAGTGAATGTGTCAAAGGAAACTATAGCCAAGGATTTATGGGATAATTTGGGGAAGTTGTATCAGTCTAAGTACCTAGTAAATAAACTATCCCTAAGAAATAAGTTGTGTAATCTGAGGATGAGAGATGGAGACTCAGTGGTAGAGCATTTGAACGCTTTCAATACTGTGGTAAGTCAGTTAGTATCTGTTGATATTAAATTTTCAGATGAAGATAAGTGTATCAGTTTACGGTGTTCTTTACCAGACTTGTGGGATAGTCTGGTTGTGGCCATAGGTAGTAATACAACTGCCTTGAAGTTTGATGAAGTGGTCTCATCCTTGTTGTCAAAGGAGATGAGATGAAATAATATGGAAAGACAGAGAACATATGCATTATTTGCAAGAGGACGCTCCTAGGAAAGAAATATATTTAAGTTCTCAAGTAGGAGATCTAAGTCTAAGGGTAGATCTAAATGTCCTGTAAAGTTTGTAAAGGTATGTTGGAGATGTGAAAAATAAGGGCACTACAAGAAGCATTGTAGACCCAAAGTTGAGAAAAAGAAGGGATGTGAAGAATATCCTTCTACAAAAGAAAAGAAATCCAAGGAAGAAGGAGGGGATGTGTTCTTGGATTCATCAAGAACACATGTAAATCATGAGACATGGTTGGTTGGCTCAGATGCATCCTTTCATATGACTCCCCTCAGGGAGTGGTTCTGTGAATATAAAAGGTATGATGGAGGTGATTTTTTCTTAGGTGATGATTTGACAACCAAAATCATAGGAAGAGGAAAAGTCAAGTTGAGGCTCATAGATGGAAGGATTAGAACACTTCCTAGTGTTTTGTACATCCCATGTTTGGCCAGAAATTTGATTTATGTAAGAAAAATGGACGATCCAGCGGTAAAACCAATATTTGAAAAGGAAATATGCAGGATGGTTCGAGGTGCATTGGTGTTGTTGAAGGGAGTTCAGTTTGGAACTCTATATAAGCTTAAAGGAAGCACTATTAGTGATGGGTGTAATATTTCCATTGTTTTTGATATTGGAGTTGAAGAAGAAAGAACTCCTATAGTGTTTGGAGAAAGGGTTATGTTGTGGCATCAAAGACTGGGGCATATCGGAGAGAAGGGTCTTTGAATACTATAGGTGGTAAAGGTATGGTTGAAGGTATGTCTAAATACTCTCCGTATTTTGATTTTTTTGAACATTGTGTATATGGGAAGAAGAATCATGTAAGATTCCCTTCTGGTGCAACAAGGGTAGAAGGAATTTTATAGCTAGTTCGCAGTGATGTTTTTGGACCTGTGCCGGTCCCATCATTGGGAAAATATGTGTCCTATGTCTCATTTATAGATGACCTCTCGAGGAATACTTGGATATATTTCCTTAGGAAGAAATATGGACTCTTTGATAGGTTTAAATAGTTTAAGACTCTTGTTGAGAATCAAACAGAGAAAATAATTAAGATGTTGAGGACAGATAATGGTGGAGATTTCTGCGGGAATGAATTTGAAGAATTATGTAAGAAGTGTGGTATATAAAGGAATAAGAATACTCCATATACACCTCAGTAGAATGGAGTTGTGGAAAGGATGAAGATGGCGTTGATGGAAAAAGAAAGGTGCATGCTCAATGGTGTCGGGTTAGGGAAATAATTATGGGCAGAGACAGTGGGTACTTCATGTTACCTGATCAACAAATCACCCTCATTAGCGTTGGATGAAAATACTCTACAAGAGGTATGGACTGGTAGGAAGCCTTCTCAAAGTATTTGATTTTGATGCATATGTTCATGTTCCAAAGGAAAATAGGAGTAAGCAAGATAAGAAGACTGAAAAGTGTATCATTATTGGATATAAAGTTGGTCTCAAAGGTTTTAAGCTTTGGAACCTAGAAACTAAGAAGGTAGTGTATATCCAAGATGTGGTATTTAGAGAAATGAAGGATGTTGTTAAAAAGGAATTCCTGCCAAGGAAGAACCAAAGAAAATAGAGTTTGATTTAAAGGATGATGAGTCAAACTCTACATAAGAAAAGGAATCAGAAGAAGAAGATCCTCATACTCAATTATTGAGGAGATCAGATTGAGAAACAAGGCTACCAAAAAGCTATACTCCATCTGATTTTCATTCA
The DNA here is from genome assembly GCA_032191745.1 of Picea mariana. Taxonomy (NCBI): domain Eukaryota; kingdom Viridiplantae; phylum Streptophyta; class Pinopsida; order Pinales; family Pinaceae; genus Picea; species Picea mariana. Next base: position 24,904 of record JASDQU011100698.1, on the reverse strand, counting down.
ATTTTTTATTTTTATTTTACTGATGATGATCCTAGAACTGTCAGGGACGCAGTGGATTCAGATGATGGAAATATCTGGAAAAGGCCCATGGACGAAGAAATGGCATCTTTGGATAAGAATGAGGCTTGGGATCTAGTGGAGTTGCCGACTGGAATAAATACCATTGGAAACAAATGGGTATTCAAAAAGAAGTTGAATGCAAAAGGAAAAGTGGAGAAATACAAAGCTCGGTTAGTAGAAAAGGTTTATTCCCAGGTTGAGGGAATTGATTTTGGTCATATTTTTTCTCTTGTTGCTCAGTTAAATTCTATAAGATTTATGTTATTTGTTGTTGCTGCATTTGATTTTGAAGTCCCTATATGGTTTAAAACAATCACCAAGGATGTTGTATCAACAATTTGATACTTATATGATGGGACTTGGCTTCATGAGAAACAACGAGGATCATTGTGTGTAATTTAAATTAATTGGTGATCAATTGATTTATATGGTCTTGTATGTGGATGACATGTTGCTGATAGGAAACAACAAGGAGATTATCCAGGATGTGAAAACTCAGTTGTACTCTAAATTTGATATGAAGGATCTCGGTGCTTCAAATTTCACTTTGGGCATGGAAATTAAAAGAGATCGGAAAAACATGAAACTCTGGTTAAAAATCAGAGAAAATATGTCGAGACAATATTGCAGAGGTTTAATATCGAGGAATGTAAACCGATCAAGGTTCCCATTCTTGTTGGTGTAAAGTTATTTGTGGATAAATGTCCCAAGACATAGGAAGAGGAGGAGGAAATGTCTCATGTCCATATGCGAGTGCAGTTGGTAGTTTGATGTATGAAATGGTTTGTACTAGACCAGGCATTGCACATGCAGTGGGATGTTTGAGCAGGTATATGTCAAAACCAGGGAAGGAGCATTGGACAACAGTAAAAAGGGTTTTCAAGTATTTGCATGGCACTGCTAGCTATGGATTGTGCTACCAAGGAAGGTTGGGATTGGACAGAGTGTTGGATATACATGGATTTGTAGATGTAGACTAGGCTGGAGATTTGGATCATAGAAGATCTACAAGTGGGTATGTGTTTAACCTATTTTGAGGAGCAATAAGTTGGATGAGAAAAAGATAGGTTGTAGTGGCACTTTCAACTACAAAATATGAAAACATGGCAGCCACTCATGCAAGTAAGGAAGTAGTACGGTTACAAATATTGTGTTCAAGTATTGGGTTGGTACAACAAGCTGTAAGGATAGATTATGGTAGTCAGAGTGTAATTTTTTTGGCAAAGAACCCGGCTTATCATTCAAAGACAAAGCATATTGATATTCAATATCCCTTTGTGAGAGACATGGTTGAATAAAAGAAAGTGTTGCTGATGAAGGTGGACACTTTGAATAATGTTGCAGATTCATTAACAAAGTCTATGAGCGCTGAGAAGTTCTCTTGGTGTAGAGGATCCATGGAAATTGTTGACTATGTAACCTTGTAACGCCTTGTGTAGAAAGAAAACAACAAGTGGGAGAATGTTGGGTATGTGTTATATTCTTTGCATGAGTAGTAAATTTTGTGTTGCACTGGGCGTGTAGGGGGGCGAAATCCCTACACGAGGGGGTTTGGGGGCAGCATCCCCGAGAAATTTCTTTTGCCTCAAGAAATGTGTCGCATTTTTGGGCGGGTTTTCGACACATGGTTTTTTGTCAATGGTTTTCTATTTTTGGTTAAGGAATTAGGGTTGTTGACTAATCCAAGTCATTGGGTTAGGGTTTTGGATGTCATTGGATCCTATATGTATATTGTATTGTAAAAAATGTATCACTATGAATGAATATAGAATATGTTGGTTTTCTTGGTTTGGGTTTCCAGGGGAAAGATCTGTGTGTAGTGTTTGTATTTGCCATTGTATATTTTTTGTTCTTTTACTGAAAATTTGTTTGCAGTAAATATTGTACAAGGTTAAAATCTACGCCAGTCTTCGTGAATACTGGGCCTTAGACCCTCTGTCATTCTTGTATAGGTCTACAACATACTCGAAGATCTGAAGTCCTGAAGTCTCCTTCTGCTCCAAAATCTATGGTGGAACTCTATCCACCCTTAGATTAGAAAATTAATATTTTTCCACACTTAGCACATGGTTTAGACTTGACAAGTGGGGTTTCTCACACCTAATTCATGGCCAATTCCATGATGCCATGTGGAACTATCTAGGAACACCACATCACAATGGCATATACGGGCCCGTCCAATCATATCTGGACACAACAAAAGTGAAATTTCAGCGCTTCAACACTTCGGTGCTTCAACTTGAAATTGTCTTCCTACATCCTCGAGTTTTCTCGGAGCCTCGAAGTCCTGAAGTTCCGGACTCCCGAATAGGGTCCTATGCACATACCTACAACGATACTTAAAGCTAATCAAGAGATTTTTTAATCTCGGTAGTTAAGTAATCTTCGTTATTCATATATAGCGTAGTTTACACTCCACTTCAAGCTCCCGAAGTCCCAAATTCACGTGGATCATCGATCTGAGATCCTCCAGGATCCTTCTTATTCGTTCGATTGGGAATAGTGGAAGAATATAATAAGCAAGAGTGTTTACCAGAAACATTTGGTCTTCACTACATCGTGACCTCATTGGTCGGTAACACTCTAGAGAGGTTGAAGGATTCAGGGTTATATGAGCCACGTGTTGATTAATTTGGTTGGTTTTCATTGATGTTAACCCTTGAAGAAAGTACGGTTGTGAATTTCGGTAGCACAATGGTTTGGGTAATGGAACCAAGTTTGTTTGATGGATAATTTCATAAGTTTTGATATATTTTCATGTAATAGTATTCTATATGGATAGAACATGTCATGCCATTTCTAGTGGTATGTGGAACATCACATAACTCCTCACGGTTAGAGAGTTATGGCCATGTGAAGTTGGAGAACCCTGATGAGTCATCTAGAAGCCCCAAAAGGTCAAAGTAGTCAAAGTGGTTGCAAATAAGAAATTATTTGAATAATAAAGTGAAGTGATGAGTGTACTATAAGTCAAAGTGGATACAAAATAAATTATTTAAATAATAAAGTGAAGTGATGAGTGTACAATAAGTCAAAGTGGATACAAAATAAATTATTTAAATAATAAATTTAATGGACAAATTACTAAGTGGACAAGTGGTTAGAAGTGGGTTAGCCCTAAAATAAGGAAAGTGGGTTAAGATGGTTAGTAGGTAACCCCTTGAGGAAGCTAAATGAAAGTATAAATACGAGTAAAGGGTCTCTCATTTTTAATCACACTTGAGCATATTGAATATATTCAAGTGAATGAGGTAACCAAAGGATATCTAAGCTGAATTTCAGAGGGAAGGTGAAGTAAACAAGGTCGGAATTCAAGGGAGGATAAATTCTTTTGATGATGCTTTCTAAGGTATGTTATTTACAGGTCATCTCACCATTTTAACAATACCTTTTTTTCTAGAATGATTCAGACCGTGAAATTGGGAGGCCATTGAGGAAACATATCCTAGTAGTTGTGATAAAAATTTCAGCTTGTGGGTCATTGTATTTTTGGAGTTACACTCCATGGAAAATAGGGTTTGTGGCTAGTTCAGAATGTAAATTCTAACCTTGTACAATGTCTACTGTAAAAAGATATTCATAAAAGAACAGAAAAGATACAATGGCAAATACAAACATTACATAGAGATTTTTCCCCTGGAAACCCAAACCGGGAAAACCAACATATATTATATTCATTCATTGTGTTACATTGTTTACAATACAATATACATATAGGAGCCA
>JASDQU011100698.1:0-13980 GCA_032191745.1 Picea mariana | reverse complement strand
GATCACCAATTAATTTAGAATACACACAGTGATCCTCTTTGCTTCTTGTGAAGCCAAGTCCCAGCATATAGGTATCAAATTTTTGATACCACATCCTTGGTGATTGTTTTAAACCATACAGGGACTTTTTCAGCTTACATACCCCCTCCTTCTTTCCTTTCACAGCATAACCTTTTGGTTGCTTCATAAATATTTCTTCTTCCAGATCCCCATGCAGGAATGTTGTATTCACATCCATCTGTTCTACTTCAAAATCAAATGCAACAACAACAGATAACAAAAATCTTATAGAGGTTAACTTGGCAACAGGAGAAAAAATGTCACCAAAATCAATTCCCTCAACCTGGGAATAACCCTTTGCTACTAACCGAGCTTTGTATTTCTCCACTTTTCTTTCTGCATTCAATTTTTTTTAAAATACCCATTTGTTTCCATTGTGATTTCTTCCAGTTGGCAACTCCACTAGATCCTAAGCCTCATTTTTATCCAAATATGCCATTTCTTCTTCCATGGCCCTTTTCCAAAGATTTCCATCCTTTGAATCCACTGCCTCCCTGACAGTTCTAGGATCAGCATCAGTAATAGACAAAGAAAAATTTGAACAAAATTCAGATGGACTATACCTTTCCAGTAGCCTTCTTTCTCGATATGATCTCCTCAATACTGGAGTATGAGGATCTTCTTCTTCTGATTCATGTTCTTCTGTAGAGTCTTCTTCATCATCCTTTAAATCAAACTCTATCTTCTCTGGTTCTTACTTAATTGGTAGGACTTCATGTTTAACAACATCCTTCGTCTCTCTAAATACCACATCTTAGCTATACACTACCTTCTTAGCTTCTGGGTTCCAAAGCTTATAACCTTTGAGACCATCTTTATATCCAATAAAGATACATTTTTTAGCCTTCTTATCCAGCTTACTCTTGTTTTCCTTTTGAACATGAACATATGCATCACAGCCAAATACCTTAAGATGTGTGAGAGAAGGTTCCTTACCATTCCATACCTCTTGTGGAGTCTTGTCACCCAACGCTGATGAGGGTGATCTGTTGACCAGATAACATGCAGTACCCACTGTCTCTACCAAAAATTATTACCCTAACCTGACACCACTGAGCATGCACCTTGCTTTTTCCATCATCGTCCTGTTCATCCTTTTTGCAACTCCATTATGATGAGGTGTATATGGAGTAGTCTTTTGCCTTTCTATACCACACTTCTTACAGAATTATTCAAATTCATTCCTGCAGAACTCTCCACCATTATCTGTTCTCAACACCTTAATTCTTTTCTCTGTTTTGATTCTCAACAAGAGTCTTAAACTCTTTAAACTTGTCAAAGACTTCAAATTTCTTCCCGAGGAAAAATATCCAAGTTTTCCTCGATAAGTCATCTATAAATGAGACATAGTACACATATTTTCCCAATGATGGGACCGACATAGGTCCAAAAACATCACTATGAACTAGTTGTAAAATTCCTTCTGCCCTTGTTGCACCAGAGGGGAATCTTACCCAATTATGCTTCCCATATAGACAATGTTCATAAAAATCAAAATCCATAGAGAAGTTAGACATACCTTCAACCATACCTTTACCATGTAGTAGTCGAAGACCCTTCTCTCCGAAATGCCCTAGTCTTTGATGCCACAACATAACCTTTTCTCCAGAGAATATAGGATTTCTTTCTTCTTCAACTCCAATATCAGGAACAATGGAGCTATTACACCCATAAATAATAGTGCTTCCTAGGAGCTTATACAGAGTTCCAAACCGAACTCCCTTCATCAACACCATTGCTCCTCAAACCATCCTGCAAGTTCCCTTTTCAAAAATTGTTTTTACCCCTGCATCTTCCATTTTGCTTACAGAAATTAAATTTCTGTCCATACCTGGGATGTGTAGAACACCAGCCAGTGTTCTAATCCTTCCATCTATGAGTCTCAACTTGACCCTTCCTCTTCCTATGATTCAGGTTGTCGAATCATTACCTAAGAAAACATTACCTCCATCATACCTTTCATATTCGCAGAACCACTCCTTGTGGGGAGTCATATGAAAGGATGCACCAGAGTCAATCAACCATGCCTCATGATCTGCATGTGTGCTTGAAGAGGCCAAGTACACATCACCTCCTTCTTCCTTGGAGGTCTTTTCTTCTGTACAAGAAGATTCCTGAGATCCCTTCTTTTTCTCAACTTTGGATCTACACTGCTTCTTGTAGTGCCCTTCTTTTCCAAACCTCCAACATACCCTTACAAACTTTCCAGGAGATTTAGATCTACCCTTAGACTTAGATCTCCCACTTGAGAAATTAGATCTATTTATTTCCTAGGAAGGTCCTCTTGTAAATAATGCGTTTGTGCTATGCCCTTCCATATTCTTTCGTCTCATCTCCTCCGACAACAAGGATGAGACCACATCATCAAACTTCAAAGAAATTGTATTACTACATATGGCCAAAACCAGACTATCCCACGAGTCTGGTAAAGAACAAAACAAACTGATACATTTATCTTCTTCTGAAATTTTAATCTCAACAGATACTAACTAACTTACCACAGTATTCAAGGCGTTCAAATGCTCTGCCACCAAATCTCCATCTCTCATCCTCAAGTTATACATCTTCTTTCTCAGGAATAGTTTATTTACGAGGGACTTAGACTGATACAACTTCCCCAACTTTTCCCATAAATCCTTGGTTGTAGCTTCCTCTGACACATTCAATAATACTGAATCGGAGAGACACAATTGGATTTTTCTCTTTGCCTTTCGATCCATCTTTTTCCAGTCATCTGCAAAAGTTCCTGAAGGTGTAATACCTGGATCTACCACGATACACTAATCTCTGTCCACCAAAATATCTTCCATCTTGAGCTTCCACAGCTCAAATATTTTTCCATTAAACTTCTCTATATCTATCTTTGAATTGCTTGCCATTTCTTTTCACCTGAAAAACAATACCGCAGATCTCCCATTGTAACAAGGCTTATCACAGTCCCGAGCCAAACCCTTGACCACAAAGGCCTCCCCCTGAAGCCAATAAAGATCTGATACCAAATGTAAATTCTAACCTTGTACAATGTCTACTGTAAATAGATATTCAGAAAAGAATAGAAAAGATACAATGACAAATACAAACATTACATAGAGTTTTTTCCCCTGGAAACCCAAACCGGGAAAACCAACATATATTATATTCATTCATTGTGTTACATTGTTTGCAATACAATATACATATAGGATCCAGTGGCATCCAAAACCCTAACCCAATGACCTGGATTAGTCCAAAAACCCTAATTCCTTAACCGAAAATAGAAAACCATCGGCAAAAACAATGTGCCGAAAAAACCACCTAAACACATGACACGTTTCCTGAGGTAGGTGTCACATTTCCCAAATGGCGTTTATGGGATCAGATTAAGAGGATGTTCAATTTCGGTGATTGTGAAATCTATTAGGTCTTCTACTTTGTGCACGAAAAACCTCAACATGAGTATTGACCACTGGTCTACTTATTTTTTGTCTTTGAGGAAGTATCATAGCTAAAAACAACGCACTGATCTTTTGGGCGTATGCTCTTGTGACTCTTATGAATTGATTTAATTCCTCATGAAGGAGAGCGTAAGGTATGTCAGGGAACAAGCATTCTTCCTTGGGCTGGGGTGATTTACTCGTTTCAGGAGTACTCAACGTGTGTGGGTTGTCTTGTGAATGAAAAGAATGCATGTGGGTTGTTTTGAATCTACAGGCTGTCTGAAGTATTATATGAAATAGGTATTCAACCATTCATTCTTCAGGCCCTCCTTCTAGTGCCAATTTTGTTGATGGATCCTAAATCCATTTAGTTCAACAATAGGAAACAAACCTACCACCGAGGACCAATTAGATTCTACAGTGTTTAATAGTGGAATGGTTCTCCAAATCTTGTGATCCGACCAATTTAATCGATGGGCTTTACATTTTCTCACGAAGGCATCTTCTTCAGTTCAAACTTTCTCTTTTTGTATTTTTTCTTAGGTGGGACTGATATAATATGTAAGTCGGTATAAACCAACTGGGAAAAAAAATGATTAAGTTTAACTATTGGAGAAGAGGTTGAGATTGGGATAACCTGCTACTCAAGCATGCAGATGACAATTTTATACCACATGCCTAGTACTAATACATTAACCATGTGAGCATCAAATTACTATCTGAGATACTAATTATCATAAATAAAACACATATGCGATAAGATAATGGCATGCAAAATAATTCACCTACTCTAATCATCCATCAAATACTAACACAACGATTCATCTTCATCATTAAAGAAAAGAACTGTAAAACATTGCGTCAGATAACTTAACAATAGATTCAATAGCTCTTACTCATTACAACATCCATTCATGAGACAAGATAGGAAATATTTCTTCTCCACGTCAAATCACACATGCATTTGATGAAAATATAACTTGTCTCTGGTCTAGAAGGACTTCTCTATTAAAGGTAGCTTGGAAATAGTTCTTAACAAAACAAAAAAAAAAGAGTTTCTTGCAACAACCATCGACCCTTAACTAATTGGTCAATGCTCTTATTTATAACATAAAATTAACTAAAAATAATGGCTAAATTGTAGTTAAACAAAATAGAATTTGCCACATGGCATTCTCTTCTAATAGTTTTCCAACAGTCATTTCAAGATATTACTTTGAAAGGGTGACTTTTCTCATACTCCGACCAACTAATGAACAGTTGCTCGCAGGTGTGGGCATATGGAAATCTGTTTTGTTCCATCGGAGATGTGCAAATATCTCTAATCTTTACTGCATGTGCCCGATATTTCACCAGACTGACGCTTAACTACTACATCACAGCCTGAGCTCTTATCAGATGTTCCATAAATTGTTGCACCTATCCTGGTGTTGTGTCGGTCACCTTCTCTAGCTCTTTGGCCCATAATGATTTTTTTTTGGTGTGCGATTCGACTATGTCGCGCAAGTCTACAAAGTCATCGGGTGTTCTGAACTCGGGAAGTCCAATATCCTTCATCACCCTATTGATTTTCTGACCCAGTTTCTCTTAGATTTCTCGGTGAGGTTGTTGAGCCATTCTTGCTTAATAGTCGGAGGCATCTTTCCTGTAAAACTTGCTAACCATGGTTGTTTGATACTTACATGATCTTTGTAACCCTTCGAATTAATTGCACCACTTCTATTAGTGTCGTCATATTTTTTTCTTGTTAGGATTGTTATAACCCTAAATTGCACCAGACATGCATACCTGGCATCAGGCCATCTTATTTTCTATATTTTCCAAGCCATCACTGAACAAGTCTTCTAAAAAACCATTTTTTTGAAGGTGTACGTTCCCTACACCACTACTACCTGCGTACACACACTTGTTGCACCACTATAGCCCGTGTACACTCACAAAAAGCGCGAAAAATGAAAATTGCAAAGGGATACAGGTTTTCAACCCGTTACCTAACCATTTGACCGCCCATAACTAGTCACCCCAACTGTTACTATCTCTTTTGGCCTATAAAATAAGGTGTTGGGGCCCCATTCCAAAGAGAATCATGAGAGCATAGAAAATCTGCCCATTTCAGTATTCCCCCTTTGCCCCAATATTTTGCAACCACATTGTGAGTTTGAGCCATAATTCCTTCTTCCTCCATTGCAAACCCTTGCCATTTCCATAGAGAGAATTGAAGAGGAGAAGAAGACGTGGAAGAAGTTGGTGCATGGTGAAGAGGAGCCCAGGACCGAGTTCAAGGAGCATTTGTCGGTCTTATATTGTAAACGACTTTTGTGAGATTAATATAAAGAAATACTTTTTTTGTCCCGCCAAGTGATGTCTTAAATCTTTATGATTTGTTTACATTTTTGTTATGATGTCTAACCCACTAATCCTTATATAGAATGCATGCTTGTAGTTTCTTATTTGTCTTTTGGTGAATGCAGGTTGGCCTTGGGAGGAGATCTGTAGTCGAGAAACAACTGAGCGCAAAGGGATCGACAACAGACGTGGAGTTTAAATTATGCCTATCAGATGCCTATACTTTGTCTTTTATGTAGGATTGTGGGGTGATGACATGATAGTGGTTAAAAGTAGGACACTTTAGATAGTTATCTTTGCCTACACTTTATAACTCTGGTGTAGTCTATAGAGGGGTAATCCTGCTATAGCAGAATTGGTTACCATACTGATGAGACCTCTAGGGTTTTTTGGGGATATTCTTTTGGGTGATTTGAATCACTTTATTTACTATCTTTTGAGTTTCTATAAGCTCTTGTGTCTTTAAGGGATTCTGGTCTTCCATACCAGTACTCCCTGCCTGTGATTGACTGTTGGTTTTCATTTTTTTTGAGAAGTTACAAAGGTGTACGCGGCCTATACTGGGCATGCACGCGTGCATACGCACCCTGCCTTTGGACAACCCGCGTACATACACAGGCTGTTGAAGTGTCAGTAGCATGCTTGTGTTGAGAGTTTTTTTTTTTGAAGAGGTTGTCATCCTCTTCCCTGTCAGAAGTCACACTTCTCAAGGGTTTTCTTGATCTAACCCTGGTCTTTGTTATAATAGTCTGTATCCTAGGTCTGACCTCAGCATAGATTTCTTTTTATCAAAGATTTCTTGTGTTTTCTTTATTAGGGTTTTTAGACAAGTTTGTGAGTCTATTCTGATCTGCCTGCTTGGTATTGTCAGTGACTCCCTGTGGTCTTCGATGGGCCTGAAGTCATTTCTTGGTCTTGACTTGTCATCATTTTTCCCTTTTTTTCTTTAGAAGAAGAGAAAATAATTCATTTTCAAATTTCTGGTTTTGAAGCATAAAACAATAAAAAAAATTATTCATTTCTTTGTTTGGTAAAAGTAGTTTAGGTTAGTTTCCTTATTTACCAAGGAAAAAGAAAGTTTTATTAAGATCTTTATTTGAATGCTTAGGACATTAAGTAGCTCATAGTCGAGCGAAATCATGTTTTAAGTTTTTCTTTTCAAAGATCTGAGAAAAGTAGTTATGAAAAAGTTTTGTTAAAGAGTTTAAATTGGAAAATCTTTATTTGTGAAGAAGAAGTAGTTTGTTTTCAGTTTCATCTTATGCTCTTCTCTTTTGTCACTTAAAGAACATCATTGGTTTCAATTTTGTTCCCTTTGACTTAAGACAACCACTAAAATTAACGCTTAATTAAAATTTATTATACTTTGTGTTTGTAGGGTCCATCAATTTAGTCTAGAATAGAGCCTTGATTTAGGATTGGAGAGGAAACTCTTCAAGGCTACAAAAACAAACATAAGAGTCTATGCTAAGGAGTAATTTAAAGCCTAGTAACTATGAAAGTTTTTCAGGACCCCCCTCTAACACAGGGGATAAACATGAGGTCACATGCAGAAAGGTAGCGGAGATAATCCCTCCAAAGCCGGACCAAGCGTAGTGGGGAACGCATATAGAGGGCTTATCTTGGGATTCCATTGATCTCATTTTCCATGAAGATTTGTGGGTCTCGAATCCATTTGAGGTCCTCATTCATCTTCCAAAACACTTTCTTTCAATACCCTCGATAGGTTTTGGGCTTGATACCCTGCTCATTGCGGTCCACCCGACTGTCGACAGTACCTGCCTGGTGACTATTCGCGTGCTGGCAGCTTAGTTTCCTTTATCTTAGTGACATACACAAGTGACTATGGGGGTATACTATGGTACCTAGGGAAGACATCGGGCCACGCTTTGCAGAGTATACCCGGAGGTTTCTTCCGTATTCAATTTGAACTTGCATCGGTAAGTTTCTCTAGTGTTGGCTGGTGTAACTGTTCTTCCAACTAGCTAGTGATCTGCTTGTCTTGTCTCATAGGATCTTTTTCTAGTGTGTGTTAGTATTTAACATTAAATAGAAATCCCTAGTGTGTCTTTTATCTTCTCACACCATGGAGGATCAAAATCTCCATCGGTTGTGAAGGCTTCTTGGCCTGCCGTCGGTTAATCTGAAGCCACCCCCACCACCGCTAAGGTGAAGACTAGACCAACAAGAGTCTTTTGAGGTGACCGGGACACAGGAAACTGATCTTGAATCATCTCCAAGAGGAGAACATTTGATTCTGGAGGAACCAACCATTTCCAACCTCGAAGCAAAATCTCTTGGTCCGTCTAAACCTCCGATCACTGATCTATCGACACCCATCGTCATATAGGTTAAAACTTACTCACGTCAGGTAGTGTCACAAGTAGAAATGGAGACAAATACTGCTACTTCTTCAAGGAATCCTCATATTTCCTCCACGGCCATAACTACAGGGGGTTTTTCGCCTCCTAACCAACCGTCACCATTCCAGACCACTATGGTCTTGACTGCCTCTACCTCAGGCAATGGTCTGATTCCATCTATGGCGGCGATCACTACTCTTTCACCCAAAGTGCGACATACCCTCTGTTCTCATACGGGATGCCTGGCTTCGATATGAACTTTGTCCTTTCCTACTCCACTCTATAGACTTTAGGTCTAGGTGCAGGGAGCTCGATCACTCCTCTGCAAGGATCTATAGGGGGAATTTCATCTCCCTATAACACTTTCCCTTATGGAGGGGGTCATATACCTCCTTCATCCCCTTCGCTTGGCGGTGCTCACTAGCACTCTGTCAGGACGAACATAAACTATAGTTCGTTTCGAGCAGGTAGTCAAGGACTTCCTTCTTATATCATGCCAGTAGGTTTGACACCGTTCTCTTTGTTCGACATGTTTGGTAACAACCCATTCTCATCATCTGTCATCTCGTCCAGGGGAAACCCCGATTATGGACAACAAAATTCTATGCAGGTTACTATTCCTGTACAGGGGGAAAACTCGAGAATTCCTTCCTCACAAGGACTTTGGAATCCATGGCAGGGATCAGTTCCCTCGATAGGGATGTCGACCGGGAGAAACCCTTTCCATAGCCAATGGAACCCCGAGCAAGGCTCAGGACCTATGCCCATCGAATCGGTAGGGGGAAACCCTTCCCAAAATCCTTGGAATGCGACATAAGCCCATCCTTTTACATCATATTATGGGAGTCAGCCGATGACATCTCAACGAGCATAGAATCCATACACTGGTCATGGCCATGGTTATTACCAGAACCTTGTCTAGAAACCTAACTTTTCCTGGTAACCGAGTGCCAGCCAAATTCCAGGACCCTTTTCCCTGGTTATAATCAACATCCCAAATTACCGTTTCTGGCAACTCTGCACTTGCCAGACTTGACAAGCTTATTAAATGACCCGATCTATCATGATCCGTGTTGGCCTCCTATGCCAACCAAGTTTCCTTTGGACATTCCAAATTTCAAAGCAAATCCTAATGAAGATCCAGGTGATCATGTGACTACCTTCCATTTATGGTGCTCGTCCAACTCTTTGAGAGATGACTCTGTTTAGTTGTGTTTGTTTCAACACACTCTCATAGGGAGTGTTGCAAAATGGTACATCGAGCTCGAGCGCTCAAGATACTCTACCTTTGGAGAATTGGCAATGGATTTCTTAAACCATTTTCAATTACCTGTGAGATACAACGTCGGCACTGAGTTGCTAGCCAACTTTGAGCAGAAAAAGGAGGACCATATCTCAGATCACATCCAAGAATGGAGACGCCGAAAGAGTTTGATAAAAGTACTAGTCCCACCACCATTCCTTCTTGAGTGGTTTCTTAAGTCTTTGGTACCACAATTATCTAAAGACATCGCAACGTTGGGGATCTTTTCAGAAGAAGAAGCGATAATTAGAGCTCAACAGCTAGAGCTGATTTAATCTCAGTCTTGTTTACTTTATGAAGTTCTATCTGATGCACTAAGATCGATACTTGACAAGACCAGACAGAGCTTTGGACCACATTCCAATGGTATTGTTGGTTCAGCACAAACAAAGCCCACTGATTACCTGTTGAATCAATTGCATCAATTGTCAATACAACAGATAGTGACCATCCAAACCACTAGTTCAACTGCTCCCCCTACTCAAACGTTGGATGTACACAGTGTGAAATTGACAAACCCAAAGGCCACCCAACAGCTTGACAAAAATAAGAAACAATGAAATAAGATTAAGGGGGATAAGAAACATACCAATAATGCTGGCAGGGAAAACACAGAAAAGAAGAAGTCGAAGTATCTATGTAATCTTTGCATGGAATACCATCTAATTCACCAGTTCCCTTAGCTTGAGGAGGCCTAGAAGTTATTGGCATAATAGCAGCCTATCATTTTAACAAACCCATTTCCACATGGGAAAAATTTAACTCAAGCCTCTTCGAGTGTGAAAGGGGGCAGTCAGGGACCCCCTCCGTGTTCGAGTAATCCTTTGTCCGCAAATGTGTACATGATGAAAGGTAGCATTGCATAGCAACTAGGACAACTACGGAATGCCAAACACTTCTAAGAAGGGTAAAGAAGCCAAAAACCCATCTCTTCCTCTCTAGATTGAGAAGACATTGGGAAAAACAATGAAACACATCCCAAAAGGTGCGTTCAAGAAAGCTTCCCACAACCCAAACGCAAGGGCCGCCCAAAACTACTCTATGGTGGAGGATTTGTCTCAAACCCCTCGTGCAATGTCAGCTTTGGAAGTCCTCTAGAGATGCCCTTCCCAGAGAAAGGATCTATTAGCTACCTTAGGATCTGCTGAGACTTGTAATCTAGGAATGATCATGCTTTATACAACCAACTTAAAACCTCGTCTCCCTTACCACGTGGCATTTCATATATTAGTGTCTTACACCACACAAACTTTTACTCAGAACATTTTTCGCATGGTGGTTGATGAGGGTGCCTCAACATACATGATGTCTTTGGCATGTTGGAATGCCATTGGCCAACCCGTTTTGTCTCCGTCACCTACTCTTCTTACCTCTTTCGACAGTCCTTCATTCCGACCACATGGAATCATCCCCTCTTTCCCCGTACAGTTAGGGGGGAAGACCATGTGCGTCGAGGTTGAAGTGGTTGATGTTTCTCTCAACTACAATCTCTTGTTAGGAAGGATTTGGACCTATTCTATGCAAGCAATGGTCACGACATTTTTTCGGGTCTTGTTTTTTCCACACGAGGGCCGGATTATGTCCATTGATCAGTTTTCCTTCTCCCATCCTGACCCTTCATCGGGGGTAACCACGGTCCCGATGATTGATAACCCTCAGCCTGGCATCATCAACGCAGGGGTTGGTTTGTGCCCACCTTTGATGGGTACTTTCAATTACCCGCCTACGACTGATCATTTCCAGTACATATCGGCGGTCCCCAACTAGCCTAGGGTTGAAATCTTTCAAATCTCATCATTTCGCACGAATTAATTTAACGATTCATGGAATCTTCCTTCCCCATCAGTCATGATGGAAGGGACAGGGCACCATGGCATGGCCATGCCTTTGTCCGTGGAAGAAGTTGCGTACTCTATAGTCCAGCAAGCTTTTGTCGACCCCGATCCGACTCCCGCATAGGAGTTAGATCTGGTTCTAGAGCCTATTTGGGCTCAAGGTTCCCTTGCCGATACTGATTCCTTAGACTTAGTCTTTCCCTCAGATGAGGCAATTATTGAGGCAATGACTAGTCTGGAAAGACCCTGGGATGATCTCCATCACATATCTTTTTTTCTCCTAGAATTAAGAAGAATTGAAGCAAGTGAATTCACTCTGACTATGACTGGAGATAGGGCTTTTCCTATTAATCCTTTGTCTACGCATGTTGTTTACACTGAAGGATATATGGAAACTATCTCTAAAACAATACCTATTGATATCTCCATAACCTGTGGCATCATGGAGAATATCTTCGTCAGAGCGGACTGCTCCCCTGAGGAGATTCGAATCTAAACAAATTTATTTAAAGAATTTCGCAACGTGTTTGCCTGGTCTTATGAGGAAATTCCAGACATAGATCCAAGAATCATTGAACATGAAATCATGACATATCGTAATGCCAAGCCGGTCCGACAGAAGCTTTGTCCAGTTAATCCTAGGAAAGCAACAACTATTAAAGTTGAAATAGAGAAACTACTCAAAGTTGGTTTCATCTACCCCATCCAATTGACTCAATGGGTGTCAAATCCCATGCTAGTCAACAAAAAATAGGGTACGATTTGCGTATATATGGACTTCCATGATTTGAGCAAAGCCTGTCTAAAGGATAATTTTCCCACACCATTTATTGACCAGATAGTCGATGAATGCGCATGTTGCGAGGCCTTTTCTTTCATGGATGGTTTTTCGGGATACAATCAGATACAGATCAAACTCAAAGAAGATGCCTTTTGGTCTGAAAAATGTTGGAGCTACTTTTCAGCAGCCCATGTCTTTTGCTTTCCATGACCTCAAACACATAGTAGAGGCTTATCTTGATTATTTGGCGTCATGATATCATACGAAAGATGATCATCCCACACACCTCTGGCTCATCTTTGAGTGATGTTGCTACTACCAGATTTGCTTGAATCCAAACAAATGCAGTTTTGCATAACGTCAGGTCGTCTTCTAGGTTTCATAGTTTCGACAACAGGGATCATTGTCAATCCTCTAAAGGTTGAGGCGATAGTTCAGTTGCCTCCCCTGTACACAATCCCTCAACTTCAGAGTTTATAGGGAAAAGAAAACTTTTTATGGCGTTTCATCGCAAACTATGCTGAGATCACAAAGGGTTTCATGCGTTTGTTGAAGAAGGACATTCCTTTTCATTGGGATGAAGTCGCTTAGTGCTCTTTCGAAGCATTGAAACATGCCCTCATGTCTGACCCTCTGCTTCGGCCACCCAATTATAATAAAGATTTCTTATTGTACTTGGTCATTATGGAGTTGAACATCGATATGGTCTTGGTTTAGGAGGATGATTTTCTCTTAGAATACGTGATTTATTACCTGATCCGAGGCCTGGTTGGACCAGAAATCAATTATTCCCACATTGAAAAATGTGTGTTGGCAGCAGTTCATGATGTCCAGCGGTTCCGTCATTACATCTTGTTTCACAAGACCACCGTCATTGTCATTGTGAATCTGTTTCAATACGTGTAATTAGCAGAAAGACTAGTAGATGGATAGTTATCCTCCAGGAATTCTACTTGGATTTTGTTTCGGCGAAATCCAAAAAGTCATTTGTCTTCATGTAACTCATCTTGAAACTTTCGGTCGAATCAGGTGATGTTATACCAGAGGAGTCTCCTATCAAAGGAGACATGTTTTTGATCATGTCTTCAAACCCTTGGTACAGAGATATAATAGTCTATATCCAGACCTTGAAGTTCCCAACCTCTGCTTCTCGTGATGAGCGTCACCATATATTCCATCAGGCCAATAACTATATCATACTCGAGGACACTTGGTATCGTTGAGGTGTAGATTGCATCCTTTGTCGGTGTCTCACTCATGAATAAGTGAAAATCATGCTTCATGATTGTCACACCGGATAATGTGGTAGTCATCTGTCTGGGTTGGCAATATCCCAAAAGATTATACGACCCAGTTACTTTTGTCCAACATTAATCAAATATTTTGTTGAATCGGTCAAGAGGTGCCACCCATGTTAGATATTCTCTTGGAAGATGACGGAACACCCTGCTCCCATGTTTCTCGTCAACGCAGTTGGTCCCTTCACCGAGTAGGGGATTGATTACGCTACATGAAACCCCCCTTCAGGAAGGGGGCACCATTATCTCATCGTAGCAGTAGACTACTTCACGAAGTGGATCGAGGCTATGCCAATGTTTAAAGATGTTGGCGAGACATCAAATCTCTTTTTGTTTAACCAGATAATTGTTATCCACAATTTTGGTCATCGTGATGATGTTATGATGATGGAAAATCAAGCTCTTCACTAAGAACACTTTCCTGAGAAAAGTTACATTTGTCTGCTTCCAGAAATCATACTTTTGAGGGAGGTTCGCAGGCTACCTATATATTTGCCTGTGAGAATGCCTGATTCTCGCAGGTTGCCTTAAGCTGGACTGCGAGGGGTTCACACTGTACCTAACTGTCAGGGTGCGAA
>JASDQU011100694.1:0-27701 GCA_032191745.1 Picea mariana | reverse complement strand
GATTGATGAACAATGTATATGTATTATCCTTGATGAGAATGATAGATGTCAAGTGGAAACCAATCGATGAAGATGGATCAAGATGCATAGATGAAGATGGATCAATGAGTTGTCATTGATACATGATGAAAATGGATTCTTTGATATATTATGCATAGTTTGATGACTCATTATTATCTTGTCATGATTAATAAGAATTACAAATTAATGAAATCCAAAGTGGTCCCCTTATGGTGAAATCCCTCATGGGAAGACGCTTTGTGGTTAAGTTGTGGTTGAGAGAACCCATGCTTGTATGTAGAATAATGAGATGAATATCAATGACTTTGTTGGTGAAACTATCCTAGATGGATAGTGATTTTCATGCCATTTCCAGTGGTATGTGGAATGTCACATAAATCCTCACGGTTTAAGAGTTATGACCTTACGAAGTTGGAGGACCCCCATATGATGGCTTGAAGCCCCAAATAGTCAAAGAAGTCGAAGTGATTGAAAAGAAGAAATCATTATTTTAATGATAAAGTAAAGTGACAAAATCAAGAAGGATTATTTTAATAAAATAATGGAGAACTTTCTATTTATAAGTGGTTAACCCTAAAATAAGGAAGTGACCTAGATATGGGCTAAGTAACCTAGAAGATGAAGAGTATAAATAAGAGGCTAGGGTCTCTTGTGAATGCACACTTGTTGAAGATCTCTTGAGCATGATTGAATATCTATTCTGAGAGAGAGATGGTATGGAAGATCTCATGAGTTCATTAAAATCTTGACAACTCTGAGTTCATGATGACAGAAATCTTGGTAGTTCAGAAACCCTAGTTTCTGAGGTATACACGGGTTGCTTTGATCCAGAGCGCATACATACGCAGGCTGAATGAGGACAGGGAATGTACAGTTGATGAGGTCTTGAAGATCCATGTTTGAGCTGATGACAGGCTCTTGGATGATGAATCAGGTTCCAGATATGCATTCCATGGGCTCAGATCTACCATAGAAACTATGGTATGGTTGCATTATTTGTCTTGATGGACGTTCTTGTTTGTTGTGAGGTGAATGCTTGAGGCATTGTTGGTATGGTTGTTGTGATGAGGTATGTGTTGGTTGATGGAGTGATCACCACTCTTGTGACTCATTACTGATATGATGGCTACAGAATACGTGTTGTTTATACATGATTGAATAGCATTCATAGTGTATGGATGAGATGTATGAGAAATCTATTGGAGAGCTTGGATGTGTTGTGACTGACTGTGGGTCAGACTGGACAGTGGAAGACAAAAGAAAATGTTTTTTCAGGTTGCATAAGATCTGAGCATGTGATGAAAAGGATAAACCCTAGTTTCTCATAGGTATACGCAAGCTGTAGTATAGACTGGCAGCGTACATACGTGGGATGTACTATTGGTAGGGCGTGTACATACACGTGTTGCACTACCGACAAATCGCTTACCTGTGACAGATTGATATCTATGGAGGATTGTTGACTCATCTCAGTTGGTGTTGAGGATGTAAGTTGAGTCTTGCATATAGAGTTGGTGCTCTTGTAGAGTTGTACTCTATTTAGTTGTTGCTCAAAAACCCCAAGGGTTGTAATCCGTAATAAAAAGAAAATTGTACATACATCTTGTGTTCTTTGTGTTCCTTGTGGTGATGACTTGTTGATGATATATTGATGATATATGTTGCTTACATATTCTCACATCTAATTGGTTATAAATGAAAATAATGAGTAATGAGTAAAAGTTGAATGCTAACTAATGAGTTTTGTGTAAGAGGGAAGTTTTGGGAAAAAGAGCCCCACACTCATTCACCCCCCCTCTAAGTGTGGTAGGTGTGTCAAACAATATCACCACCCATAAAAGATTACTAATTCCTTTTGTTGAGATCTATCATATTACATGTCATGCAAGAGATGTTGAGGTTCTCATGTGCTCTATGGTGAGCACATGTCCCCGATTTGGAGCCAGATGTTATCCCCTATCTTAGGGATAACTAAGGAGATTATGTCTCAAGGCCCACAAGTCCTAGAAATAGAGTAATGAGATACATACGACTTGAGCTTGGCCCCAGAGGGCCCATATTTTCTTCATTGCATCCTATCTATTAGCAGAAGCAACATCCACCCCATCAGCCTGATCCTTAAGTAGCATTGGGTCTTGCTCCATAAGGTAATGAGTGTGGGTATCATGGTTTGGGTCACTCTGATTTTTGAAGAATTTGAATATGTGCACTAAAATATCCTTTGTTTCATAACATTTTCTTGGAAATTATGCTCTTTAACTTGTTCATACCTAGGGGTGGGGTGACAGAGTGCCCTAGTAAGCTAGTTCCCTTAGGGATGAGTTTCCACTAGGTGGGTCTATGAAAGGTCATCATCCATTCCTTCCATACTTACCACTTTTCATCATTGTCCCTCTCATCTTTCCCTACCTTGGTTTGGGCATTGGGTTTGCCACACTAGTAAGGGTTGTACCTTGCCTTATGGGTAGAAGGGGCTAAAGGACCAGAGGGTAAAAGTAGATGGAAAAATTCAAAATAAAAAATGAAACCTTGAGATGCTTCACCCAGGGATTCCTGAGAAAGAAATAAAAGGATTCTCAGTAAGAAAAGGGGACCCGTAAGATAAAATAAAACTCAAAGTCTAGTTGTTGGATCGGAGGGCTCACCATGAGCCAACCTATTAGTTCCATGGGCATGTAGCATTATGACACTACCATATATATGGTCACCAAACCAAGGTAGTGGCTCTTGGTGGCATAGCCAAGAGATAGGGGGTCTCATCATGAGCCAAACTTCTCATTTTCGTGAAGTGCTTGTGGGTAACGCTGTCACCAATGGTCACCATGTTATGAGAGTGTCCCCCAACTAGTCTATTGAAAATAAAAAGCAATAAGACAAAGAATAAAATACATTGAATGGGATAGGAAATAATGGAATCCATGACAAGGTGCATCTCGCCCTCTACAGAGGCACCCACATGAAAGACCTACATTTCCCTGTTATCACTGCACCCCTTGCCCAGACATTCCCCTACACCATTTCATACACTTACATGACCTATACTGGTCTTCACCTTGGAAACACCCCAAAATTGAGGAGGATTAGCCCAATAGGACATCCTAATACCCTCTCCAAACCTGGATTTTTAAACTACATAACGTCTTTGACCATTTTTCTAGGTAAATGGGGGGTTGATGCACATGTTTGGGTAATTTGATTATTGGATGTGATTGACATTGCTATGATCCATGTGACTTCTGAGCCCATGGAGGGAATAATTTTTGTTGCTACAGGTCCATGCCCAGTGGATAGGTACATGTGGGGAGATGATTAGCTAGGACCTCCATGGGGCTAAAAGCCTACTAGATGGATGTTGTGACCCTAACCAAGGGCAGAGAGACACCAGAGGATGGCACCAGGAAGGAAGAAGGACGTTTCTTCTGAGACACTCTGGCAAGCCTAGACCCAGGGGGGTATTTCCCTTCCACCATGACATTGTCCCTTGAAGCCCCTGATGTCATCACATTGACCCTTGACGTCATCCAGTTAAGGTTTGGCATGAGGATGGTTTGGTGCTAGTTGGCATGTGTGGCAGCTTATGAGGCCTTTTGAGGCCTACCGTTTAACTTTTGAGGCCTAACTTTCCATGATGAGGGCCTAACGTCACCCTAGAGGGGCATGATGTCATCCCTAAAGTGAAATTAGGGTTTTAATTGTTAATTTTATGCAAAAACTGGATTTTTGATGTAAACTGGCCATGTTATCCTTTTATGACCTAAAAGAAAATTAAAGGTCATTGTTATTGTATAAATAAGAGATAAAACTCTTGTATTTTTTAATTATTGATTCATCACTCAAGTATAGGTCTGAAATTCGACCTTCCTTAAGTGTTCTTGGTTGAAATTAATGGTATGCACTTCTTGAAGGAGGCAATTTTTGGTGTATTTTGGCTATTTTCACGTGGAGGATCTTCAACTAGGGTGATTTGCTTGATTATTCTTGGTGAAGTAAGTGGAAAATATGCATTTATTTATTGTGAATGAATTTGCATGGTTATTTTTACTCATTTCATGTCTAATATTATGAAATTTCTAGCTTGCAACCCTAGGGGAAAGACATATGTTACTATATTTTTCCCTATAATATTCCATGTGTTAAAATTTCTTGAAAGGAACATAATTTGAAGTAGATACTAGAGCCCTACCATTTTACCACTCTAGTAACCCTACTTCCATTTCCCAATTTCATATTTTATTACATCTTGTTCGAGGAAAGAGAAAATCGTTAGGGCCTAACCCTTGTTACTTTCTAGCAATTTTCTCTTGGAAGTGGATTTTTAAGACCTTGGGATACCAAAACCTCTCTTATCCTCTCCCTTTAACATATCATTATCATTGATATCTTTCCTTTAATATTTTCTGCTGCCATTAGTGACTCCATTTACCCTAGAAAGGCACTAAACTACCTCCTGCAAGTGGTGATTGATCAAACAAACACTTATACTCTTATCATTGAACCCTTCACTAACATTTTCTAACCCTAGATTGGAATAACTCCTAAGATAACTTGCTGTTGTAGAAAACATTTCTACATCCATATAAACATACATTAATTTGGCACATTTACCTACATAACTTGCAATAGAACCATTCAAAATTCAAGTGTGATAATTGCAAGTGAATCTACTAGGTGAGTGTTAGTTTTGTGTGTGGTTTTCTTGCACTTTTGACCATTTAAATTTTCTTTTGTTGAAAAAGATAGCTACAACCATCTAATTGCAACAAAATATCTGTAGAAGTGACATTAAAATCTATCTAAATGTTGCAAACTTTTCTTGTGACAATTTACAATCAATTTGCCTAGTCAAAGTCACTTTTTATTTTCTTTTTCAAGCAATTTCAAGGCATAAATCTTGTGGTTGTTATAAGATATTAAGTGTTCTTATAAATGGTTTCATTTATGCAAATTCATAATCATCTAGCTTACTTTATGAAGGCTTATTGTCTTATGAAGTACTAATAATCATTTGGTACTTGGAAAGTGCCTTGTTTTCCTTGTTGTCTTGTTCTGGGAAGGTACACACTAATATCCATTTGCTTCATCCTTTAAAGACATAAAAGAAACCTTTGATTTGAGTGATCTGTCAGAGGGGAAGTATTTCCTTGTGATTACTTGCCTTAGCGTTCTCAAACCCCCAAGTCACTCGGGACGTTTCCCTTGGGGTAGCTTTTACATAATCCTAAATAGAAATGGATATCCTATTAAGGTGGCAGTGATAGGTTATTCCCAGTTATTCCCAGTTACACCAATTTTGTATCCACTTGCCTTGGGATTTTGGGAAAGTAAAAATTGTGCGATAACAAGGAACTTCAATGGTATGATTAACAATGTTCACATGGTCATGTTCACCATTGTGGAAAGGACACTCATGCTCCCAATGTGAGTCTCTGCACTGTAATAACCAAGGGTTTTCATCTACTAAGTTTGCAAGGGCTAAAGTATTAGGAACCTCTTGATCATTCTTTGGTCTAAAAACTTGATTTCCTTTCTAAAATTTCCCTTTGTAAGGAACCCTAGGAGCTTGTTGTTGAGCTCATTCTAGATTGAAAATCCTATTCATCATTAGTTCTTGGGTTTTTACCATGGCATCTACAATCAGTTGTAACTTTTCCAAGCTATCGCTAATATCTGAGGTAGGTTCAACATTGTGGACTATATTAGGTTTAGCATCCATTCTGACTCTTGGGGAAGAGAAAAGATCGAATCTATATGATGATAGGTTGTCTTCAATCCTTGTAGCTACCTCTTGGGATTCTTGGATTGTTTTAGGGGCTTTGTCTCTAAGGAGATATCCCAACTATCCTGTAAAGGCTTTGGTATAAAGGAAGAGAAGGAAACTATTAGAAGGATGATGGCTTACTAGGATCTTCTGCATCAAATTTTCAAATTTATCATGGAATACTCTAACGGTTTCATTCTATTTTTTGTGAGATTATTCATCCTTATCAACAACATGTTGGGGTCTTCCTTGACACTCCATTGTTTGAGGAGTATTTCCTCCAATCTATCCATGGTTTTAATACTAGCATCGAGGAGACCATTGTATGAACATCTAGCGCCAACATGGAGGGTAGCAGAGAAAAATTTCATAGCTAGATCCTCAACATCATCACTGATGGGATGAAGTTGAAAGAAGGCCCATAAAATACTCATATGATACTCGACATTGAATACATCATTACCAGTGAATTTAGGCAACCATTTCTCATACTTAGGGGGCATTTGCCTAGGGTATCCTGGTATGCTTGTCATTTATAATGGTTTGAAGACATTGGATGAACATTTATCGTGTTCAAAGGAATATTGTGTCTGAATAATGATTTTACTACAGGAGAATTTCAGGGAGGTTTTCTTTTAAAGGACTTGGGAGGGTTGGTATACCTACATGAGGTTTGTGGAGTCGCCAGATAATTTTCTTGAAACTATCAAAGGGATGAGGGGATCACCCTTAGTGGAGTCTCCAGGTAAGATTTGTAAGATAAAGGATTTTTTGAGGGAAGTCTTACCAAAAAAGTGTCGTCTTTGAGGAGAATTGACTCTATGTTCCCCGACAACAGTGCCAAAATGTTATTGCGCAATTTGGAATTGCCCAAAATCCAAAGGCAAGTGAACAATAAATTGACATAACATGAGGTTGTCCTATCATTGTCACCTAAACAAGACACCTCTTTCTCTTTAGGAGTAGTACCCTGGGGGAGATGTCCCCAATGGCCTGGGGGTTTGAGAAGGCTAAGGTAAAGTATCAAGAAAGTCCCACCCCTCTCACAGGTTACTCTATTCAAAAATTCCCAAAGGTTTAATAAGATGAAACAAAGTAATATTTAAGTGTACATGCCTAGAACAAGACAACAAGAAAACTACTATTTGCAAGTACCATATGAAGACCATAGACTTTGATAAAAAAACACAAGCTGATATAAAAGATCAAGCAACATAAGTATTTATAAAAATAATGTATATATAGCAATATCTTCACAATTATGCCTTAATAAAGCTTCAATAATGACCAAAAATGATAACATAAACCTGACAAAATGCTAGTAATTGTTAGAAGCAATGAAGGCAATGCATAATCATCTTTAAAACTTGATTTTAAGATGAATTTTCTGTTGTTATATATGGTAGTAGCAATATTTTGCAACAACAACAAATTAGTTAGTAGGTTATTCTAATATGGAGTTAGAAATAGTTAGTAAAGGTATTAAAGTAGATGGTTTAAGAGTTGTTTTAGTCAATCAATCACTTGCAAGGTATGAACTAGTGTCTTTTAGGGTAAATGGAGTCAATATTGCAGTGGGAATTCTTAGAGTGAAACAAATGATAATCAGTGATCTAAAGAGAAGAGGGAGGATGGTTGAGATATTAGTAACCTAAGGCCTCAATATCCAAAACCCTATAAGGAAAAGATGCTAGGAAGTAGGTAACCCTAGGACCTAGCGATTTCCTTCTTCTTTAGGTCAAGCTTGAAATAAAAGTATGAAAGCTTAATGAAGCAATAGTAATAGAGTGTTACTAAGGTAGGGCTCTAGTATATCCTTCAAGGGAGGTGTCTTCTAGCAAAATCAAGTAGGTGAAGAGTTATTAAGAAAAGGAAAATAACATGTGCTTTTCTCCTAGGGTTTCACACTAGCAATTTCATAATCTTGTAAATGAACAAGTAAATACACCATAACCATTCAAAATAAATAAGGATTGCATATTTCTACTTAATTCATCAAGAATAATCCAACCACAAACCCTAGTTGAAGACTTTCCACCATGAAAATGCAAAAATACACCAAGATAAGCTCCCTCCAAGAGTTGTGTACCACTTAGTTCAGCCAATGAGCCTTAAAAGAGGCCAAATTTCAGACCTCACACTTGTGTGAGTGAATGATGATGAAAAATATAAGACCTTTTCCCCTTATTTATACAATACAGGTGACCTTTAATTACATTTTAGGCCAAAAAAGGATGGCATGGCTAGTTTACATCAAAAATCTAGTTTTACATAAAATTGACAATTAAAACCCTAATTTTATCTTTTAGGGCTGATGCCATCCACCTCCTAGGGTGACATTGGGCCCCTTCTTAGAATGCTAGGCCTCCAAAGTGAAATGTTAGGGCTCAAAACCCCTTAGAAACTGCCACACGTGTCGACCAAGCTGTCCTCATGCCTAACACCCCAACTGGATGATGTCAAGGCTTTGAATGATGATGCGAGGGGACTTCAAGGAACAATGTCATGGTGGGAGGGAAAGACCCCCTTGGGTCCAGGCCTACCAAAGTGCCTTTGGTAGAACGTCCTCCCTTTTCGCTGGTGCAAGCCTCTGGTATCCCTCTGCCCCTGGATGGGGTCTCAACATCCATCTGGTGGGATTTTATCCCCATGGAGGTTCAAGATAATCATCTCCCCATTTGTACATGTCCATCAAGCATGGTCTTGCAACAAAAAAAATAACGCCCTCCATGGTCTCATAAGTCACAGGTATCATATCAATTTCAATCACATATAATAATCAAGTTACCCAAACATGTGCATCAAACCCCCCTTTACCCAGACAAATGCTCAAAGACATTATTCTATTTAACAAGCCAGGTTTGGAGAGTGTCTCAGGATGTCCTATTGGGATAATCCTCATCAGGTGTGGGGTGTTTCTAGGTGAAGACCAATCCAGGTCATGTAAATGCATGAGATGGTGTAGGGGATGATTGGGCAAGGGGTGCAGTGATAAGAGGGAAATGTAGGTCTTACCTGTGGGTACCTCTGTAGAGGGTGAGATGCACCTTGTCATGGATGCAATTGTTTCCTATCCCATTCAATTCCTTTTTAATCTTTGTTTTATTCCTTTTTCTTTCAAGAGAAAAGTTTGGGGACACTACCCTGGCATGGTGACCAATGGTGAAATCGTTATCCACAAGAATTTCACAGAAATGAGAAGGTTGGCTCGTGATGAGACCCCCTTTCTCTTAGATATGCCACCAAGATCCACTAACCTTGTGTGGTGACTAGATGAATAGTAGTGTCATACCACTACATGCCCATGGACCTAATAGGTTGACTCATGATGAGACCTCCTATCCACCAACTAGGTCTTGGGTTTTATTTTATTTTATGGGTTCCCCCCCTTTTCTTGTTTAGAATCCTTTTATTTCTTTCTCGGGGATCCCTGGGTGAAGCATCTCAAGGTTTGATCTTGGATTTAAAAATTTTCCAGCTACTTCTAACCTCTGGGCCTTTAGCCGCTTCTTCCCACAAGGCAAGGTACAACCCTTACTAGCTTGGCAAACCCAATGCCCGAACCAATGTAGGGGATAGATGAGAGAGAAAATGATGAAAAGTGATAATTATGGAAGGAATGGATGATGACCTTTCATAGACCCACCTAGTGGCAACTCATCCCTAAGGGAACCAACTTACTAGGGAACTCTATCATCCCCCCCAGGTATGGACAAGTTAAAATGAATAATTTCCAAGAAAATGCCATGAAGGAAAAGAGAATTCAATGCACATATTAAAATCTTTTGAGAATTAGAATGACACGTACCATGATACTCAGACTCATTACCTCATGGAGCAAGACCCATTTCTACTTCAAAAACAAGCCGATGGGATGGATGTTGATGCTATTGATTGATGGGAGGCGCTGGAGAAAAGATGGGCCCTCCAGGGCCAAGCTCAAGTCAATATGTCTCTTGGTACTCCATGTCTAGGACCTATGGGCCTCGAGACATAATATCCTTAGTTATCCTTAGGATAGTGGATAACATAGCCAAAGAATCTTGCCCCATAGCCTTGATTCTCCAAGGTTGAGATTGAGAGCAAGATGATTCTCATACATGGTATGTACAATACTTATGGTATCTTGAAAATTATTCCTAATTATAGTTGTAGTGATACTGCCCCTTTTCCATGAAATTCCATCATACTGGAATGCAACCCACACTTAAAAATTATTGAAGCTTGACTTGAGAATTCCTGAATTGCAAGTTGGTCACCTATCATGTGACTCATGGCCCCATTGTCTATATACCAACCTGCCCTAGTTCTGTCCTCTGTATCCAAGAATAGAATGTATTTGTCCTTAAACATTCTAGAAAAATCTCTAGTTGTGGCAACCAAATGCTGCTCATCTTCCTCTTCTTTGTTTTCAACTTCTGCTAAGGATACAATATCTTTTCTTCTACCTGTTTGACCAAAGCCCTTATTATCTTGGGTGCAGTGGATAGAAAAGTGTCCAATCTCTCCACACATGATAAATAAATGAAAATAATACACTTTGTCTCAATTCTTCAAAGTCCATTTGGTGCACAGTAGTAAATTTTGGAACACAGGACTTAGTTGAAGGGAAACCTCATCTTGTCCTTGATGTTGAGATTTGGGTACCTTGGAAAGTGGTCCCCTTGTGTTTGTGAGCCTCTAAACACAAGTGAGAAATACTTTGTACTATTTACCATGTAATTTATGTCTAATTTCACTTTGACTTAGGAGATTTAAGTCAAAAGTGAAATTTGGTCATTTTAGCCTAAAATGACTATTAATTCACTTTGTGGGTGAATTGAGGGACATAAAGATAAACTATGGAAACTTGAGTAAAGTGGTTTTTGAGTTGAGATTCTTTTGGAGAGATATAAACCCTTGATTAGAGATGGGATGAGATGATCTCATACACCCATCTTTTAGGTTTCCTTATGTTTCCTTAAGAGGGGCGCATAGGTCAAGGAGAGGCTCATTCTCACTTGTATGTTCACCAAAGGAGATTGGAGAAGGGAAAGGAGATGGGAATGGAAGAATTGGGAGAGGAGAGATTGGGCACCTCCTTTCATGGATGGATCATCAAGGATTAGGACCCAACTTATTTGTGGTTGTTGTTCTTGCTTGGAGGAGGGCGCACTTATAGCAGGGAGGTCTTGCAGTGGTTAGATTTATTTGAGGATTGTTTCAGTGGAGAGGCAACACACAAGAGCACATTTTGGTGCAAAGGTTCCTCCATCAAAGCTTCAGGGAGCAAGGGTGCTTCACTTCAGTGGATAGAGAAACAAAGGGAGAGGGTGCACTAAGCTTGGGCGCATATCTCCTTGGATCATTTGGCAAGGCTCGAGAGTAGCTTTATTTGTATACATGTTCCATCATTTTGTATTTGTTGTTGTTTCTCATGCTTTAGACACCACTTATATATAATTTCATTCCAAACTGGTTTTCCCTCGGGGGGGTTTATCTAGGGTCATGTTGGAAAAAAATACTTGTGTTCATTTCAAGCATGCTTAGAATTTTAAATCAACATTTAGAGTTGCAAATATCTGGAGGTAGTGTTATTTTTTTTTATTATATTGCATGTGCTAACATTGGGATAATAAAACACTTGCAAGGGAACCTCAAAAGGACACTTAACCATCAAAACTGTGAGTAGAAAGTACTTGATTGTTTGTTTTCCTAAAACAACAACAAAGGATAGTCTTGAAGATAAAACTTAGATCCCAACAAGAGGTCAGAGATAGACATGTTGGGAAACCTCATATTTCCTCATAAAATCTACATGGTATCAGAGCCAATGGTGGCTTAGACTTGTTGACTTTTGAGCATTGAGTGGACATTTTTGTTGGACTGTTCAGGGCAGTTTTGGGACAACTTGTTAGCATATTTTTGGACAGCTTGTTAGCAGTGTTTGTGGACAACTTGTGGGCAGATTTGTGGGACAGCCTGTAGGATTGTTTTGGACTTATGTTTTCATCCTCTTTTCACACCAATTTGGATAGGAGTGAGGCTGATTTGAAAAACCTCTTTTCACACCTGTGTGGAAAGGAGTGAGTCTATATTTGACAACCTTTTTTCATACCTATTTGCTAGGAGTGAGGTTGTGGTGTTACTACCTCTTTTCACACCTGTGTTGACAGGAGTGAGCCAGTACTCTTGTGTTGTTTTAGTATCAATGTGAGATTTATTGGAAAACCATGTCGGTGTCCCAGATGCGGGAAAAATAAAGGCTAGATGGAGCTAGCAAATGGTCCCCTTGGAAGTCCAGGATCATTTTCATCTTAGAGGACCTCAAACTATGGGATATAGTTGAGGCTCCCATTGTGGTTTCTCTTGTTACTCCTCCCGTCATGGTGGAAGAGTTGGGAAGAAGAAAAACAAGGAGAAAATGACTATTTGCGATGGGGTGAGAGACCACGTCATTCCATATTTGACTGGAAAAGACTATGCATTTGAGATTTGGTATTCTCTATGCAAGCTTTACCAGAGTCCAAACCAGAACCAGAATATGGTTCTGCAGGACAGGCTCATGAGCATTAAGATGCTCGATTCCGATTTGGTTACATCATTCCTTGGTATATTCACTCATATCATATATGATATTGCAACTGTCGGAGAGATAATGGATCTAGGCTTTATGGTGAGGACAACCTTAAACAACTTTTCCAAACCATGGGGTCCATTTTTTCGAGGCATAGTTTCCCAGGAGTATATGCCTACCTGGGAGAGACTTTGGGATGATTTCATTTAGGAGGAGATGATACTCACCTCAGATTCCTCAGGACAATAGTGGATTACCCAGGGTGATGAGGACCTTGCTCTATGGACTAAGAGCAATAAGAAGACTAATATAGATGCTAGACAGGGTCCCAAGAGAGGGGCCAAACCACAACAGAGTGGTGGTGGATAGGAGAGAGACATGATGATAGTGATATGATTTTCTTGTGGAGATATGGGTCAATATGAAGGACAGTGTCCCAAGAAGAAGAATAAGAAGCATTCAAATGACACTACAGTGACAACATAGGAGATTGAGTCTGTTGCTCGGTATGAGAGGGAGTGTGCGTTCGTCAGTTATTTTTTATTTGTTACACCATCCAACACCAGGTGGGGAGACAGAGTTTAGGAGGACCTATTGACTCATAGTAGTGATTCAAAGGGAGCTCAGACTTAGTTTTCATGGACACCATCATCAAGGGTGACTCGACCACCCAAGACAACTTCAATTTCAGAGTTTCCAAGACAGAGGGTTGGTGCAGGGGCTTCAAATAATACGAGGCTGATGAGGAGAAGTAGTAGGGTACCATGGAGGCTTGAGCCTCACTTGGCTATGAAGATAGGTAGATCAAGTTATGGATCAACTTCCGGTGGAAGTCACTTAGTGAGAGGCCAAGTTGAGGATCTTGGTGAGATGCTGAGATCCAGGTACTCTTGGTGAGATACCAAGAGGGGGAGTCTCTTGGTGAGATACCAATAGAGTGACTCTTGGTGAGATGCCAAGAGTAGTGTCCATTGGTGGGATGCCAGGAGGTATAAATCCCTAGTGGGAGACCAATGTTTATATCCTTGGTATGATACCAAGATCTAGGTGATGTTGGATAGGTGGAGATGAAATTCCATCTATAGATCACGCAAATTGAGAATATATGTGTCAAAGACTACTTTCATTGATTAGGGTACAACCATACTCACCAAGTATTTTCCATTAGGTAACCATGTCCACTGTAGGGATGAAATTGGTGGTGAAGGGAACTTTCTTCAGTAAGAGGGAGTGTTGAGATTTGTGTACCTTGGAAAGTGGTTTCCTTATGTTTGGGAGCCTCTAAACACAAGTAGGAAATACTTTGTACTATGTACCATGTAATTTATGTCTAATTTCACTTTCACTTAGGATATTTAAGTCAAAAGTTAAATTTGGTCATTTTAGCCTAAAATGACTATTAATTCACTTTGTGGGTGAATTGAGGGACATAAAGACAAACTATGGAAACTTGAGTAAAGTGGGTTTTGAGTTGATATTATTTTGGAGGATCTTAACACTTTATTAGAGATGGGATGAGATGGTCTCATCCACCCATATTTTAGGTTTCCTTATGTTTCCTTAAGAGAGGCGCATAGAGCAAGGAGAGGCTCATTCTCACTTCTATGTTCACCAAAGGATCTTGGAGAAGGGAAAGGAGATGGGAATGGAAGCATTGGGAGAGGAGAGATTCGGAACATCCTTTCATGGAGGGATCATGAAGGCTTAGGACCCAACTTATTTTTGGTTGTTGTTCTTGCTTGGAGGAGGGCACACTTGAGAAGGAGGGTGCACTTATAGCAGGGAGGTCTTGCAGTGGTCAAATTTCTTTGAAGATCATTTCAATGGAAAGGAATCACACAGTAGCACATTGTGGTGCAAGGTTTTCTCCATCAAAGCTTCAGGGATCAAGGGCACTTCACTTTAGTGGATAGATCAACAAAGGGAGAGGGTGCACTAAGCTTGGGTGCATATCTCCTTGGACCCTTTGGCAAGGCTCGGGAGGAACTTGCTTTGTATACAGGTTCCATCATATTGTATTTTTGGTTGTATCTCATTCTTTAGACACCACTTATATATACTTCCATTCCAAAATGGTTTTCCCCAAGGGGATTTTATCCAGGGTCATGTTGACCAAAAATACTTGTCTTCATTTCATGCATGCTTAGAATTGTAAATCAGAATTTAGAGTTGTAAATATTTAGAGGTAGTGTTATTTGTTTTGAGCATATTGCATGTGATAACATTGGGATGATAAAACACTTGCAAGGGCACCTCAAAAGGACACTTAACCATCAAAACTTTGAGTAGAAAGTACTTGACTGTTTGTTGTCCTAAAAAAACAACAAAGGATAGTCTTGAATACAAAACTTAGAGCCCAACAAAAGGTCAAACACAAACCTATTGGGAAGCCTCGTAGTACCTCAAAAAATCTACACTTACAAGGTTCAAAAACAAAATCAAGTTTCAGTCTTGGACAAAAAGAAATCAACCCACATATGTTATGTTTTATTGAGTAGAGATTCAACACAAAATGGAACTATTTTTTGTATTTCCACACACAGAAAGGGATACCACTTGTATAGGAGTGGACATTTACATCTTGTAATAATTACCTATAGAAATGATCTCAACAAAAACAATATTCTTTATTTTGTATTGCTCTTGTATTTATATATTTCCATCTGCAATACCAAATCAACAAAGGAATCTTGATAATATACTAAGTTCTGTGGAACCTAGGGTTGTGAACTGGTACATTGTCACAAAAGGTGAGAATGAGGAAGAAAAGAGGTTGAATGAAACCTATATAATCAATGTGGCAAGAAATATTTGATGCTCATTTTTCCTTCTACCTGAAGAAATTGTTGAGGTCAATCCTAAAATGATACTTATTATATTGATTTCAAGCATTATGCTTTGGATTCTTACAAAACAAACCAATGAAGATGTAGGGATTTCAGACAGTGAAAATGGAAGTGTAACTAGCAGTTTCTCAAACATTGTTATGGATAAAAGTTCTTCAAAGGATTCTTTACCACTTGATAATGGAAGTGGTAGGCTATGTGGAAGTATTGGTTTCATATCCTTGAATTCATAGCCAATTCACCCAAGTAGAGGTTCAAACATTAAAATAACAATATGCATTCATGAAGAAGGAGAAGGGTGAATTAACTGTTGGGGATTTGAGCTCTAGAATGACTAAATTGAAATATTTTTGAGGAGTTATTCATTGAGGAAGAGGTATAAGTTGTTGTGGGGGAATACCATTCGAATTCAAAAGAGATTGTGGATCTCAAAGGTTTTCTACAGATTTATCTTACTTTGCAAACATGGGTAGATACAAAATTAAGTGGTTCCAAGAACAAATCTGCATTTCTAAAGACTGCCACAAACACCTTGATTCACACAATTGGCGAATATGAGAAGGTGGAATTTTTTTCTCATATCAATAGCTACCTTAGAGATGATCCAGTGGTGAAAATATACCTTCCAATTGATCCTATGAAAAATGATCTCTTTGATATAGTGTGGAATTCTTCTATGCAAATTGATCAATGTGGTTGCTCTTGGAGCCATCGATGATCGAGCAATAAATACGAAACCAAATCTTAATCCATGAGAAATAAATTAAAATCAAATTATATTGGATGCACAATAGTAAATATTGGAACATGAGACTTAGTTGAAGGGAGGCCTCATCTTGTCCTTGCAAAGTTCAAAAACAAAATCAAGTTTCAGTCTTGGACAAAAATAAATCAACCCACATCTGTTATGTTTTATTGAGTATAGCTTCAACACAAAATGAGACTTACACCACTATGCTCGTGCCTTATCATATGTCGATAAATCAAATTTATTTTTCTCACCTTTCCACCAAGACAATCATTACATGGACATGGATATCTGTCCATATCATTCTCATCGATTATTCTCTCATCATATGCATGGTATTCATCCATTTTCAACCTTCGACTTTGACTCATCTTTGATGTTCTGCATTCCAATATTAAATTGATATGTTAATTAACAAATATTAGGTAATTTAGATAGTACAAGGGAACAAAATCAACTAATTTGTTGTTAACAACAACAACATTGACAAGGAACTAAGCTAGTCTATGAGTTTGCATTTTCTAGTTGTGAAGAGAGGTTGGTCAAAGAAAGCATTGCTTAGAGAATCCAATAGGAAATGAAAAAGGTTTCATAGAAGGAGGAGTTTATCAGCCTTGGTATATATGAATCCTCTGTAATTTGGTAGTCTTGTGGAGCATGTAGTTCTTACTGCAACTTCCCACTCTTAGTTTTGGCCAAGTTATTGCATATTAATGATTTTGGGGGCATTTGAAGAATATTGAAAGATTTTTTTTCTAAAACTATAATGCACTAAAACTATTAGAGTTCCATTTTTATGATATTGAAGAATGCTAGAAAGTGACCACACTTCTGATTCTAGTTTAGACCTACTAGCTTCAACAAAACAACACAGGCATCAGATATATCACTCACCAGGGTTTTCCAACCAACACAGAAAATGTATTCCAATCAACACAGACATAGACTATGGTTCCTCTAGTTATTATTCCTCATAATGTATCCATGACCAAGAGGACCCTATGTGTAACCACAAATCCCTTCATGAGTATTGGCATATATAACTGGAGATCTCCTTGTTTCTGGAAGCAGTAATGATCATGCAAAAGAAGAAATACATGGGAGAATATATCTTGGACTGGAAGCATGAACCATGTTCTACATGAGGTCTCAGTTGACTTATCAATTATAATTGAATAGCAACAAGAGGAAGATTAGTTAGAGGAAAACTCTTCACCTACTAGAAGAATGAAACTCTTATCTATAGAATATTTAAATAATGACTCAGTGATTGAAAACAATAGACCCCTTTCATTTGACAAATATTTTGAAAAAACTAATCATATGGCTCTTGATCAATCATCTTGTGCAATAACTGAGAATGTACCACTAGTTTTCATGGATGCTTAGAGTTTAAATTTATGTAATAACAAGAGTATGTTTATTGGATGTATTGTCATGGAAAATATTACAATACCTTAGAAAGACAGTGATTCATATGCTAAAGAAATTTTTGATTACCCAAACTATAATTTTTTTTATACATTCTACCCTGATTTATTTGATGACCTTGACTCATAGAAAGTTAATTATGACTTCCATGTATTTGAAAATGTTGGTTTAGTAGCATAGAAAAAATATATAGGAAATGTTTAGTGGAATAGTCAACAGAGAGATTAGGAGTTGGAATATGAGTTGAAGGAGTTGAAGAATTATTCCTCAACCAACCCATGATCAATTAGGAGTTTGAGGAGCTGAATTAGTGAATATACCAGCCAGAGCTATCTTCAGGGAGTGGATAGAGACATTCTGGTAGGTGCTTGAGAAAGCCTTTCACCATTAGCAAAAATCATTCCATTCACCTTTCAATAGAAGCATTTCACCTTTAGACTTTCAACTTAAGAAATTCTCCTTTAGCCTTTATCCCCTCACCTCTCACAAAACAACTCCTCACCTCACCTAAGAAATGGAAATCAAAACCATTGGACTTACCCTCACAAGCACCAAATCACCCACCCCATGAAAACAAGTTGGTCAATTTCTAACAAGGTGCAGAGTGATGGTAGTTTTCAATTGACATATGTGGAAGATTATCTTGATTTACAAAACTAGGAAAAATTTACCATTTAAATTATGTCAACAATATTTTCTGTACGAGGTTCCTTAAAAATCTTATTGAAATTAATTTTTTTCACTTCAACCATCTCTGAAAACCTATGATATTTCCCTCCCACCTCATTCTTAACACTCCAAATGGTATTTGATATTTTCATCATCTTTGCATAGTTGTGAAAAAATCAAGTGTTTTCATCTCCCCGTGCTACCCAAGCTGCTCTAGTTTTTGCCTCCATTTTGATTCTTCCTAGTCAAGAAACTCTTTTTTCCATGGCTCCAAAAGATTTAAGTTACTTATCTCTTCTTCATTGAAAATTCAATTCATGTTAGTTTTGAAAATGTTAGAAATTTCTTCTTCCATCATCCATGTCTACTCTTATGGATCCTTGAGTTTGGATTTGTCCCACTCAACAAATTTTATTTTTACAATTTTAAAATTGTCACTAAATTAAAATGTAAAAGATTCCTCCAACCGATCGTCCATATGTTTCCATTAACTATCAGGATAATCCCTAAATTCAATATCCTTAGACCAATGCGAGTTGAATTTAGAAGGGCTTGGGGGATTTTCATTCTGCCTCCCCCACTACGAGAAATATGGGAACATGAACAGAAATATGCAACAATCCCCTTCAAACTAATATTCATCAAAATACAATTATATGGTGTGAATCATTTAAAATGTATATCAACTTAGTAAACGAAATGAAAGTTTTTACCATCCTTGCACACACAAAAGGGTTGGTGTGATATGCAAGCTTGTTTTAAATTTTCTCATTCACAAGACTTCTGGGTAGCTATGGAATCTATGTACTGCAAGTTATCTTAATCACTAAGTTATATTATAACTTAATATTAACTTATAAATTCATCTTAGGATAAATTATATTTAGAAATCAATTATAAACTAAAACCTCGGCATTGAATTGGGCTTGTCAACTATTTTATGTACAATAGTCAATATTTCTTGTATGTGGCATGAAATATTGGAATTGGAAACCATATTAGATGTCATGTCGATCAAAATGGGAACAATAATATGCAACAAGAAATTGTTGAGGCCATAAATTCAAGGTTCATTACAGAGGAAAAAATATCAAGCAATTTGGACTTACTAAACTGCTTAAAAGAACTTGCTTTAGTATTGGGATCCTTATGTGGGACACTTTTTTAGTGAGATTTAAGACCCAAGTTCATATTTTCTCCTTTCATGTAAAATTTTGGTCTCATGTAATTATTAATTTTTTGAAATGATAGTACATACCCATTAAGGCCTTTATTTCATTGCTCTTAAGGGTTACAACTATTTGCATATTTCTAGTGATGCATTGCAAACCTATTTGTGTGTGTGTCTCATATTCATAAATATTAAAGGAAAGGAAGACGGGGACACAATTTTTGAGAATCACTAGAGTGACTCATCAAATTTCAAAGTACATTAGGGTAGAGAACATAGGTAAATTCTTTTATCTCGCATATAAATAAGATATATAGAAAACATAAAAAAAAAAATTGTAATTTTATTAATAATGAATTATGACTAATAACAAATGAAGACAATGCATCATCCAATCATACAATTTGAAATTTAAATAGTTCAATCCACACATCAAATAATGATACATTCCTACAATACCATCTGAAAATAGCTTGTGACATGTCTTCTCCTTACAAGTGTTGCAATAGTCATTTAGAAACATTAAGCTCAAATGTGTTGCAATAGTTCTTTGGAATCATTGATGTCAATTTGAGTCTTTATAATATAAGGTAATGTATTCCAATGAATGACCATAATAGTAGGTCAATAATACTAAAACAATACATTTAATGTAGGCACAAAAAGTGGGAGTGCAAAAGCAACTCCCCAATCGATATTGAAAGAAGAGAGATAAAGAACTAAGTGTCTAATATAAAAAAATTCAATGTTTAACTAAGAGAAGATATAAATAATGTGCAAGTATAAGAAACATGATATAAATTTAAGAGTATCAACACTAAAAAAAAAGAGAGGATGTCAAGGATTTCTATTGCTCATGTTGGCTACTAAGGGTGAGGCCTTCAAAGGCATACATAATCCTATGGAAGACATGGAATGGACTGATCATCCCTCCCTCAAATCTTAACTTATTCCTTTCTCTCCATATAAAATACATGCAATGTAGGCACAAAAAGTGGGAGTGAAAAATCAATAACCCAATCAATATTGAAAGAAGAGAGAGAAAGAACTAAGTGTCTATCAAAAATTTGAATGTTTAACTAAGAGAAGATATAAATAAGGTGCTAGTACAAGAAATATGCTAGAAATTTAAGAGTCTCAACATTGAACAAAAGACAAGAAGTCATAGCTTTATAGTTCTCATGTTGGCTACTAAGGGTGATGCCTTCAAAGGCATACATAATGGTTGATTTTGTTGTATTTGATGCAAAAATATGGATTTTTAGGGATAGAGTTCTTGTTTTGAGGTCACAATTATCTTATCAAGTTGGTAACTATGTTCATACCATGGATAAGATCGTGTAGCCTTATTTTTCCAAGGATAATTAAGATACCTTTGGGAAGGTACTAAAATATCCATATCTCGAATTCAAGGATAATTGCATGTCGTGGATGAGATTTTGTAGGCTCATTTGTTCAAGGATATTTGTCAACATACATTGTAGTGAGTGAGTTAATAAGTGGATAAACTCAAACCTTCTAACAAGTCCATTTTTTCTCATGAGGTTTCAATGCCTCTCTGTGACGTTCACCAAAACAAATCACGAAAATTACAAAAACATAAAACACACACACACACATACATTTAATTTTCAATACTGCCATGTCAATTTAATACCTTGGTCATATAATCCCCTTGTAAACCCCACAAGGGTTATTAGTAATAAAAATATTATTGGAATATTCACTAATACCGAGACAGGGGGTGAATCAGTATTAGGTACTTTTTACCATTTTTAATCACAACATGTAAACATTAAGTTATCAACAATTTATCACTTATGATTTCATTCAAGATATCATAACCATAGATACACAATACACAAGACATTTACATGGAAAACCAAATGGGAAAAAACCATAGAATGTTTTTAATATATATCTTGAACATTACATCCACAGGAAGAACAAACTTACAATATTTACCAGCACCAACTGGAAGGAGGCACCAATCTGAAGGAAGCTCCAACTCCTTGATTTTCCAACACTGATTAGAAGGAGGCACCAAACCCCTAGTTTTATGAGCACAAACTCAAAGGAAGTTGAAACTCCCCTACAAGCACCAACCTGCTATCTGAAGACACCAATATTCACATGCACCACCCAACCACCCTTTAAATATACATAAGAGAATCATCATGTCACTATTAATGTCACTGATATTGATACATCATCGTCATAAAAAATACATCATCGTCATAAAAAATGGTTCATCTCTAATAACCACATAAAACTTATGCTAATATCTCCAAGAATATCCCCCAAATAGTATGCAAAAAATCACCAAGATATTCCTCACACCATGTGCTAAAACCTTCAATATGCAAGCCTCAAGAAATATATAAAACATACCTTTCTTCATGTGAAAACCCTAGTGCATGAGATCTTAGATCATCAAACCTTCCTCAACTTTAGCATCAATAAAAGAGAATATTCTTCAAACCCTTATTTAACCTCACAAAACTGGATTGGGAAATGAGTGGGGCCTCACGTGATGACTCTTTAACAACCAACAAGGTCCTCATGGGACACCCTATACATGACCCACAAGGGTCACCTCATATAGGGTTTCGCAAAAACCCTTCTCACATGTGTAGCTCCAAGAACTCCCTCCTTTGCACGACTCAGCTACTTCACTTGTGCTAAGAGATCACAAGATTGCTTGATCAAAATGAGAGCCTCTTAATGTGTATTTATACTATTCCAAGTACCTCCTTTAATTGACTTTAGTTATGACCTATAACTTTTTGTTTGCAACCGTTTTTCTCCTTTACTTGATTTTGGGTTCGACTTATAACTTCTTGTTTGCAACCATTTAGGGTTAAATTTTACATGATCATATTTAAGAGGGAATATATCCTCAACCGTGAGGAACCACGGGGTGTTCCACCTACCATTTGAAAAGGATTGATGAGGACTATAAATCTATGGATTTTTTGGATGCATTTACAATGTACTTCATACTCGTTTTCTTCAATAAATTTTGGGCTTCATGACCACACCTGGGGCTTCCTAACCATATTTTTAGGCTTCTTGACCATACATTACAACTTATTTTATTAACAACTAGGGATTCTTGTAGGGTTATTCAAAGAATATTCCTATGAGGGTCATGCTTATAGATACACCATAAGGGGACTACTTTGGAGACTCCTTCAAATAAACCCATCACTTCTATGGGATTTTGGACTTGCTTCGGGCTTCTTCTAGGGTTTACATCAATGAAAATCAATTTTCCAACAACCTCCCCCTTTGGAATTGATGGAAACAATCATACTTCCCCTATGACCATTTCTCCCCATGTATTCATGATTTTTATTTTTCTCTCCCCCTTGGATATCAATGGAAAATGGTAAATCCCCCTGATTATTTCCCCCCCCTGTCTTCTTTGCAAGATATTGTGTAGATCAATGTGGGGTATGCTTCATTTCCTCTCTTCTGAGCCTTCTTGTCCATTGTTACTTCTTGTTATTGTAATCTATTGGAATATATTAAAATATCTCATGTTAAGGCCCCTTCATCACTTGAATTCAAGTCTTCATGGATTGTCATGTCTTCATTGAGCTTCAGGTGACTGATCATCTCTTCTACACTGCTTCCAAGAAGGATAATTTTTTCATATCTTGTCTTCTTCACTGATTTGACATCAATGACATAATCATCATTGAATTAATTTGACAGAAATGACAACACCATTCAACAATATCCCCTTTGTCATTAATGGAAAAGGGTAACTCCCCTTGACCTTATAACTCCTCCTAACAGATTCTCTCCCTTTGTCTTGTTGTTCCTCTCACAACTTGCCTTCATGTGACTAGATGGTTCCACCTATCAATATGATTCTTAAACATTACTCTTTATGATAGTGAAAATGATTCCATATTCCTTTATATTTCAAATGATCACCACATATTTATGCTTCTCGAGATGAATCAAATATGTCCAATAGTCTTCTCTATCTTGAAATAAAACTCTACAAGTTTGCAACAAGTACACATTCTTGAATCTATAATGAATATATCCATGATCGAATACATGATTGTAATCCTTTGTACAATTATGAATCTCTACCTCAAAAGTGTGTCAATGATATTCCTCGTACCTTCTAGTTGACCCCTTCATACCTGCATGGAGTTGTGTTCTGAAAATTTCTCCTTAATCAACCAATCTGTCATGAGATATCCTACACCTCTGCCATAAAACCATTCTGAATATGTCTTCCCAAAATATACAAACAAATACTTTAGACTGCTTGAAATATAGTTCTCTAATATATAATAGATGCTATTTAGACTCCCCCTCTTCAACATTCACATTACTTGGAGTCTCCAAACCATATTTCTTAGAACAATGTATAAACCCACTCTGTTGCAGGATCATCCTTTTGAATATTGACATCTTCCCATGTTTACCTGTAGATTTGTTATGATCTCGAAACTCTGCAATTCCTGTGAGTCTGATCTATAGGAGTTCTTCATTCACTTGTTCCTCTTGTTTTTTTTCTTTCTTCTCCAAACCTTCTTGTATATGATATCAGTGTTTTAATTTAAGGAAGACTCCATCATTCTTCTAAAATTACAAGCTATGTGTCCATAGTTGTGGAATTTGTAACATTCGATATTGTAGGGGGGCACATAAACATCTCTTTATTGAACATTTCTTCCATATGCTTTGCAATCTATAGTTTTATGTCCAAAGTTGTTACAAGTAAAACAATAACCAGGAAAGAAAATTTGATACCTAGAAGCAAGTGATCCTCTTTGTGATGCAGTCCTTTTGAATTCATGCCTTAGTTGATCACGATCTTCTCTTCTGTTGTTTCCTTCACAATGATTGAAGCTTATTTGATTCCTGGAGGTAGAAGGTATTCTTGGAGATACACCTCTTCTGCATTCATTCCTCTTTGACTCTTGTTGATCATGATCCCTTCCTTTGAGAATGTATGCATAATTGCTAGCCTTCTCTTCATTCTTGTTTTTAAACAACCTGGAACATGTCTCTTCAAAATTATTTTATGGTGGTGTGGAGATTCCTCTCTCTTCAATGCTCTTGCTAGGATTTGAATTTTCATTTTCTTTGCATGAGGCCTTACCAATGTATCCAAATCCTAATTTATCGAATGGTGACCTTTGATAACAAAGAATGTATTCTAGTACTTGAGATCTCTTCAAGTTCTTGTTGAGCTTATCAACTTCAACCCTCAATGAGATGACTTCTTCTTCAATATTCTCACTATATTCTTCTTTCTTCATTATCTGGATCTTGATTATTTCTTTTGTTCTCTTTGCTACTTCAAGTTGGTTTTTAAAGGAGATTATTTCTTCTTCAAATATTCTTTCTTGTTGGATAAATTCTACTTCAAGCTTCTTTAAGTTTTCAGATCTTTCCTTAAGATTACTTGTCAAAATATCTTCTCTCTTTTCTACTTCCTTTACCTTTATTTTTAAGCGAGCATCTTATTCTTCTACCTTTTCAAGTTATTTTCTCTATCTTTCTAGGGCACATAATAATTCTTCTTCATGATACACCATACTATCACCAATTTCTTCTTATGGATCTATCTAACATGATAAGCTTCTTGCTTCTCATTCTTTCTTAGAATCTTCTTTATCTTGATTAGCATGCTATGGCTATGTGATTGCAAGAAGAGATCCATTAGAGTAGATAATATGTAGCTTATCCCAAATATCTTTTGTTGATGAGAATTGTCCCACTTTGAATATCACTGAATCAGATAATCCATCTAGGATGGCATCCATTGTTATGTTGTTGTTCCTTTTTAATTCCTTCCAGTCTGCAGTGTTTAGAGGTTTCTTTGGAGTAGTGTATCCTGAAACAAATGAGTTCCAAATGTTAAACCCATGTGCCAATAAAAATATTCTCATTCTTGAGCTCCATATCTCATAATTTTGACCATCAAACATTGGAATTCCATTATTAGTGAAAACCATGATCTACCTCCCAGTGGTAAGAATGTTTCTAAAGGACCTTCTCTAATACTAATTGTTGGAATATTCACTCTCTTTGGAGCAGTGTATCCTGAAACAATTGAGTTCCAAATGTTAAACCCATGTGCTAGTAAAAATATTCTCATTCTTGACCTCCATATCTCATAATTTTGACCATCAAACATTGGCATTCCATTATTAGTGAAAACCATGATCTACCTCCCAGTGGTAAGAATGTTTCTAAAGGACCTTCTCTGATACTGATTGTTGGAATATTCACTAATACTGAGCGGGGGGGGTGTGAATCAATATTAGGAATTTTTTATCATTTTTAATCACAACATGTAAACATTAAGTTATCAAAAATTTATTACTTATGAATGCATTCAACATATCATAACCATAGATACATAGTACTCAATAATTGTAAGTGGAAACCAAAATGGGAGAAAACCAAAGAACTCTTTTAATATATATCTTGCACATTACATCCACATGAAGTAGAAACTTCCAATATTTACCAACACCAGTTGAAAGGAGGAACCAACCCCCTAATTTATAGGCACCAACCTGAAGGAAGCTCCAACTCCCTTATTTACCAATATTGAATGGAAAAAGGCACCAACACCCTAGTTTTCTGAGCACCAACTCAAATGAAGTTGCAACTCCCCTGCAAGCACCAACCTACTATATGAAGACACCAATCTTCTTGTGCACCACCCAACCACCCTTTAAATATAAATAAGAGAATCGTCATGTCACTGTTACTGTCACTGATAATGATACATCATCATCATCAAAATTGGTTCATCCCTAATAAACACACAAATCTTATGCCAATATATCCAAGAATATCCCCCAAATCATATGCCCAAAATCACCAATATATTCCTCAAACCATGTGGCAAAACTTCCAAGATACAAGCCTCAATACATATAGAAAACATACCTTTCATCATGTCAAAACCCTAGTGCATGAGATCTCAGATAATCAAACCTTCCTCAACTTCAACATCAAGAAAATAACATCTTCTTCAAACCCTTCCTCAACCTTGCGAGACTGGATTGGGCAATGAGCAGGGCCTCGTGTGACTAGTCTTGGACAACCGCTAGGGTCCTCGTAGGACACCCTATACTTGACCTGTGAGGGTCACCTAAGATAGGGTTTCTTGAAAACCCTCCTCACATATGCAACTTTGAGAACTGCCTCCTTCACATGACTCTGCTACTTCACTTGTGCTAAGATATCACAAGATTCCTTGATCAAAATGAGAGGCTCTTGATGTGTGTTTATACTCTTCCAAGTACCTCCTTTTCTTGACTTTAGGGTTGACCTATAACTTCTTGTTTGCAACCATTTTTCTCCTT
Source organism: Picea mariana (assembly GCA_032191745.1). Taxonomy (NCBI): domain Eukaryota; kingdom Viridiplantae; phylum Streptophyta; class Pinopsida; order Pinales; family Pinaceae; genus Picea; species Picea mariana. The sequence continues at coordinate 1,146 of JASDQU011100694.1, read as the reverse complement.
TACTTGATTTTAGGGCCGACTTATAACTTCTTGTTTGCAATCATTTAGGGGGAAATTTTACATGATCATATTTAAGAGCGCATATCTCCTCAACCATGAGGAACCATGTGGCATGCCACCTACCATTTGAAACAACTTGATGAGGAATATAATTGTTGGATTACTGAGAGGGGGGGTGAATCAATAATAGAGCAATTTAATCATTTTTCACCATAAAATGCAAGTGTTATATCCATGTAGCATTATCATCCAATAGTTGTAGAGTAAATAAACAATGAACAAATGAGAAATCACACACATACACAATACACCAGTGTTCTATGTGGAAACCCAAAGTGGGAGAAAACCACATAATGCTTTTTCTTATATGTCTTTAAGAATTACATTCATTGGAAGCACCAACTTCCTTTGTTTTCTAGCTGCAACTGGAAGGAGGCTCCAACCCCCTAGTTTCTCAGGCTACAACCTGAGGGAAGCTCCAACTACACAATTCTTTGGCTACAACTAGAAGGAGGTTAGAACCCCCTATTTTCTTCGACTACAACCGAAATGTGGATACAACCACTTGTCCTTTCCCTGTCCAACTGCCCTGAAATATAAGTAGAATGATGGAACCATTGTCACACTATCACTGTGAGATATACTTCTATAACCCTGTACAAATCAACCTGCACCAAACAACCTGTACCAATAACTTGAACCATGCATCAACATGTACCTCAACCTATAATCAACTTGTACCATAAACAAGTGCATTAACCATGCACCAACCTATACCAAACAACCTGTAATCAACTTGTACCATAAAAAAGTGCATCAACCATGCACCAACTTGTACATCATCTTGTACCATCAAAGAGTGCATCAACCATGCACCAAACCTGTATGAATAACCTATCACAACAACCTGTCCAAACAACCTATCACAACAACCTATCTCATCAATATTATCAACCAAATCAGATATACTCATCAAGATCAATCACCAAGACAAATCTCAAAGATGTGCATAAACCAAGCATAACACAACAACTCATAATCATCACCAAGATCAATATGTGCTTCTAATAATATACCAATACAAGTATGGTACATCATCCATAAACCATGTGTCAACAATAATACTAACAAGTGCCTCCAACCATG
>JASDQU011100693.1:18934-30874 GCA_032191745.1 Picea mariana | reverse complement strand
CTAGATGAGTGACTTGAGTGAGTGAGTGAATGAGGTGCCATCCTCACTTATTTATACTAGCTGAGGAGCGCTAGGGTTATGTCTCTTCACCAAGCAGGGCCGACTTCTTCCAATAGTGGTTAAAACCACTTTAATAAACCCCAGGGGCCGACTTCTTAAATACCATCATATGAATATGGTCATGGCATCCACCCATTCTTTCATCTGAATGGCTTCTTCAAAGAAAGTAGGTTCCTTTTCTATGAGATCACACATCAAGGCCATATAACTGGAGAATGTCTTAGGTTGCTTTCTTTGTCTCATGGTTCCTTCTGGGGCACCATACTTTTCTCCATATTGAATAAGTTCCCTTGCCCAAGCTGGATTTCTCTTGTGAGATATCGTCATCTGGGGAGGTTCTTGAGATTCTATCATATCATGATCTTATGGAATCTCATCATCAGGGGTAACTGTGTCTTCCTTCACTAGTTCTGCAACTTTGGGAGCTACATGTTCTTCTTCATAAACTTCTTCAAGCTGACATCTCCTTGATCTCTTGAGTGTTGCATCTTCATCAAAGGTTACATCTCTGTTGATATAAATATGATGGTAAGCTTGTATGTAAGTTATGAAGGCCTTAGAGACCTCACAATATCCAACAAATATTCCCTTCTTTCCTGAAGGGTCCAACTTAGTTCTCCTTTCTTTCGAAAGGTGTACAAACACTGGACTATATCTTGATATGGCTTACTAATGGCTTCATTCTGTAGAACAATTATTTGGGGGTTTTGAATCCAAGTGCACTATGGGATAATCTATTTTGAACATTAAATTGTTGTTCTTGCTGCTTCGGCCCATAAGTGAATTAGAAGATCTTGATCATAGATCATAGTCTTCACTGCTTCCATTATTGTTCTATTATTTCTTTTTGCTACACCATTTTTGCTGAGGATTATAGGGAGTGGTGAGATCCCTCTTAATCCTGACATATATGAAAAATCTCACAAATTATTTTCAAGTGTATTCTCCTCCATTATCTAACCTGAGTATCTTGATTTTTCTTTTGGAGAGATTTTCTATCAAGGCTTTGAATTCTTTGAATTTTCCAAATACTCCATCTTTTGATTTCAAGAAATAAACCCAAGTCTTGCGAGAATAATCATCAATAAATGATACATAGTATACATACCCACTTAGAGAGGTTGATGGCATTGGACCACATACATTTGAGTGGATGAGCTCCAAGATTCCTTCTGCTTTACTACCGCTCTTTGGGAAATGATTCTTTATGTTCTTTCCTTGTGCACATCCCTTGCACACACCTTCATGATCAACCTTGAATTCTGGTAGACCTATAACTACCTTTCTTACATATGGTAAGTATTTGTAGTTGATGCGATCTAGTATTCTATGCCAAAGTTTACATGGAATCTCAGTGGAGTGAGTCAAGGCTACATCTAAGTGATCTTTTAATTTATACAAGCCACCTTCTTCTATTCCAATAACATTTGAATCTTCTATGGCTTTTCCTTTAGGCCACATAATAACTTCACCATCTATGAATGCAACCCTGAAACCTTTCTTATCTAAGGCTGAGATAGAAAGAAAATTATTCGTCAAACCTGGTACATAAAGTACATCCTTCATTCTCATTGGAGTCCCCGAATCAAGTTTGTAGGTGGATTCTCCCACTCCTTTGATAGGGTACAGGTAATCATCTCCATGTGTCACTTTCCGGGGCAAGTTATTTTCTGTAAGGCTAGAGATAATGTCTCTCTAACCTGTCATGTGCTTAGAGGCACCACTATAAATGAGCCAAGTATACTCTCCATGTGTCACAGATCCTGAGAGGGAGGAAAATAAAACATAATCTTCAATTTCTTCTTTGGTCAACTTCGTGGGTGGCTCACCATCTTCAAATGCAYGGGAATGATGTCTTTTGTTATTTATCTTCTTGTATTCTTCCCTTCTGGAAGGACAATTCTTATCAATGTGTCCCATCTTATCACAATGATAGCATTGATAAGAGGAGAAGTATTTTTCTTTTCTTAGCCCCTTATGATATTTATGGAATCTCCTTGGAGGGTGAGATTCTTTATAGGTGAATCTCCTTGGGGAGTGAGATTCCTTATGGAGGTGGGTCTCCTTTTGAAAATGAGACATTTTCTTTCCTCTTTTAGCATGAGAAGCTATGGCTTGGTATTCATCCCTTAATAGTACTGCTTCTCGGTTCACTACTCTTGCTTCTTCTTGAACACATTCTTCCCAAAGACTCTCAAATTGGAGTTTCTCCTTTCTTGCAAATACAGTTTGGATGAAGGCATCCCGAGGTCTTGTGAGACCATTAAGAGCTATCATTATGAGTTCATATTCATCTAGGTTGTCCTCAATTTCTTCTAGTTGTTTCTTGAATTGAGAAACCCTAGAGAAATAGTCATGAACTGTTTCTCCTTTTTGCATCTTTGTATTCTTGAGTTGGGTTCTCGGATTCATCTTCCAGTTGATATTATTTCCTTCATACATTTTGGTTAGGGAATCAAAAATCTCTTTTGGAGTATTCTTATAGGAGACTTGAGGGATCAAGTGGTCTTTAGTAGAGTCTGCAATGATTCTTTTGGCCCTAACCATATATATCCTTCTTATACTTTGCTTTGGCTGCATCTTCTTCGGGTTCCGGTACATTTTCCTTTATGAATTTTGCAAGGTCATTCTCTTCAAGAATGAGTGCAATCCTATATTTCCAGGCATGGAAGTTTTCCACACCTTATAACTTGTCAACAAGCTTGGTGGTTGCAGAAATTTTGACCTGGAGCTGAGAAAATGACCAAAAAATGAAAGTGCTCAAAAAGTGAATATGAACTTACCAAGAGATGTGTTGGGTTGAGGCAAGTAGGTTGGAGCTTTCTGATTTGAAAGATTTCAAATTTTACCCCTTGAAACTGGGCCTGCGCAAATATGGACTAGTACTTATGGTACTGGTTTCCTGGTTTTCTAGTACCAATAAAAACTGGGGTTTCATTTTCCGGAGACTCTGGCCACTGAAAAGGTGGGCTCTAGCTGCCAAAATATGCGCTAAGGTAAGGCACACTTTTCTAGATGGTTTTTAGGTAAAAATTCCTTTCCAATAAAAATCCCTAATTTTCTTGTACGAAAACAATGACGATTTTGGTTACGCAGTGAAAGGTGATCTATTCAGTTTAGCTCTAATACCATGTTGAATTTAGAGTAGCTATTAAGTTCTTTTCAATTTACTAGACAATAATAGCATAAGTAGGATCACTGAAAGAAACACAATCGCAAGGGACACAACATTTTATCCCGAAAACGCTCACGGGGAGAAAACCCAGCAAAAAATCCCTCAATAATAGAATTTTAATACAATGCCAAGACTAAATACCAAACCACCAAGAATATCCAAGACTAAGCATGCGCCTATCTCTTCTCCTTCTTCTAACTGTAGCTTCCTTCAAAAATTTCACACTAGATGAGTGACTTGAGAGAGTGAGTGAATGAGGCGCCATCCTCACTTATTTGTACTAGCCGAGGATCGCTAGGGTTATGTCTCTTCACTAAGTAGGGCCTACTTCTTCCAATAGTGGTTAAAACCACTTTAATTAACCCTAGGGTCTGACTTCTCAAATACCACCATATGAATATGGTTTGAACAATCCGCAAGAGGGGATTTGGTCATACATAAGTCCTGACATGATCAATCCACAAAAGGGGATCTATAAGATAATAAATTAATTATAATTATAATATTCTTCGCAGTTACAATATTTCAACAACACACAACTACTAACCAGTGACATACAATCACTACCAGTGGAGCACATCCACCACAGTAGCATACAACTACTATCTAGAGACATACAGTCTCCACAACAATCAAATCATATCATCTGATATCATCCTGCATCAACAATGTCATCAACTACATCACTCTAAGACGTACCAGCATGATGCAAATGCATCGTATCTAAGTTGTACTGGTGTGAAAAGGAGTATTATCTAAATCATCTCTAAGCCATACCAGCATGACATATCTAGCATGATGCCAATGCATCATATGTAAGCTGTATTCTATATCTAAGATGTACTCGCATGGTGTAGATCAGTGACTCACAGTGCCATCTCTAAGTTGTATGATCATCTCTAAGCCGTACTAGCATGACATATCTAGCATGATGCCAATGCATCATATCTAAGTTGTATGCCACATCTAAGCTATACTCACATGATCATATCTAGCATGACCTGAGCCCCTTGCATCATCTCTAAGTTGTATGGTCATCTCTAAGCCGTGTCATCCTGCATGCATTTGAGAGATGATTGCTCTCATGTTATCAATGAGATTAGGCCTAAAGGCTCCACACAACCTAAGGAAAATTCAGAGAAATCAAAGGGTGACAACAACAACAAAGGGAAGATTTCCTCCCAAAGTGGAAAATATGGGTTTTAAGTGTTTTTGTTTATTGATTGTTGAGAACAGTTGACTTCTGAAATTTTGGACAACACACTATTTTTTGGATATATGGATAATATATTTTTGGATATAATTTCAATTATAATTGATATAAATTGTAAAATTATGAGAGTGATGATGGGAACCACAAGGAGGGATGTGTTTGATTGATTAACTAGTTGTGTTATGCTTGTTAAAGAACTAAAGGGAGTCACAAGGCGTCCCACCTACTAGTTATTATTTATTAAAAACCCTTATTATGATTTTATTGCTTTTCCCCCTTAACTAAAAAGTTGGTTGAGTTTTAGTTAACTTAACTAAAGAGGTAGTTCAACTACTTCAACTAATTCTGATTGCTTAAAGGCAAAAGGAAAAGGAGGAACAAGTGGATAATAGAAGGAGAAAGCATACTAAGGTCTAATCTTTGAGTTTTATTGAGATAATTTAGTTTTCATTCATTCTCTAATTCATTGAAAGCCCAATTCTCTTTTATGATAGCGGGGTCCTATTGTAGACAACAAGATTCAGGGCTGAATTACATCATTCATACACTTATTTTTCTGAGGTGTTGATCTATCTTTGATAGTCTTTGCAGACTTGTCTATTTGTGAATTAAATTTCATGACTGATAAAGGCTATTTTGCAGAGTCGAGTGGGAAACAATCTGCGGCAATCTGATCCAACTTTTAAAGTACAATTTTTTACTTTCTGTCGGAAGTCCTTTTGTATGGTTTTCATTGGGGACATCTAAGTTTGACTTTGGTCCAAACTTCTTCACAGAATTTTGTAAAGAGAATGAGTCTTTTGATAAATTGGAATGGAATAAACGATTGCTTTATGTCTCATCTGTGTTGATTATTGACTTGGTGTTTTTACTTATGTCTCTACATTTATTTCTGCATTTGTTATATTCAGAAAATTACATAAATATTGAATTATTCAACAAACTTTCATTTATAAAAAAATCAGCCCAAGCACTTGTAACCAATACTTGTGGATTAGAAAACAATTTTTGATGGCTATAAACATAGGGTGATATTCCCGTCTATATTTCTTTAGCCAAGTAAGATCTGAAAATGCTTGAGTAAGATCATTTCATATCTTTTCCTCAACATTTATTTGGCAACCATACTGGGGAGATCTTCAATATCTCTCTGGTTGATTTTTATGCTTGATTATCATCGAATACATCTATTTTTCTGATATTGATTCTTTGACTATTTTATTTCTTAATGACTGTACCTATTGCAAGGCAGCCCAATATTGAACCCCGTCTTCAAGATTAGACCAACATTGCTTTAAATTTGTTTAACACCATTTTAGACACTGCTAACACTCGGGTTGAGATTAATCGTTCATGGGAAGCAATTGAATAAGACATAGGTGCCCAAGAATGTTGGGAATCTAGACATAGATAGCCTAGAAATCAACCATAACATTCTTTTTCCTTCAAGCTTTGACCTTCTTTTCATGTCCTTAGACCCTCATGTTTCTAGGAGAAGAAGATGCTTATCACCTGAAATTAATCCTATTACTGAAATATGAAGAAGGAACGTTGTGTTATCAACCCAACAAAGTGCTCTAAGGAGAACCTTGTCTAATTCATCCAGTTCGTCTTTCTCTCCCTTACCTATCATCCATAAGATGGCATCTAGTGGTGGCTCTGGTGGCACTGAAAGTGCTTCCTCCTCCCAGTATTTAGTTAATCAATGATTGGTATGTTATATAGTCACGCAGTCCCTATCCAATCTACCACAAACCCCACCAAAATCATTAAAAAGTATGGGCTTTTTCAATTTGAAGAAGATGCTACAACCACATCGTGGCATGTTTTGTCTCCTCTTAACCTAGCACCTGCTACTCCTCCACTTCCTAAATTCAAAGAGCATCTTCCTAGGTTTTCATGGAATAACACTATCGCTACAAATGAACACCTGGTGGCATTTTCTAATGCCTGTCACAACATAGGATCCAATGACAATGATACTTGCATGCACTTATTTGTCAATTCCCTGAAAGGAAAGGTTGCAGTCGATTTCTTTGACCTTCCTCCTAAGATTCTGTCTACTTGGGAGGAGTTAGTTTATTGGTTCAAATCAACCTATGGGAAATCTAAAATCTCAGCTGAGCAATTACGGGAGTACAATAACATCGGTTATAAGTATGGTGAGACCATTAATTCCTTCAACTTGCGTTTTACCAAGTTATACAATCAAATCCTTGAACTCATTCGACCTCAGAACCAAGATGGTTTCATGTATTATTATAATGAATCACCTTCCCCCTACCATCATAGGCTTGAGGAAAAATCCATTGATAACCTCGGTTATGCTCTGCATACTTGTTTAGAGTATGAAGAACAACTTGAAAGAACAGGTCTTCCTAAGGGAGAATCATTAAAACATACAGACATGTCCACCCTCTTACAACTTGTACAAGACATGAATAATTGTATGATAGCGTATGAGGGAAAGGGAAATGTCTCCCCTCTTACCCCTGGAGATTCATCCTTTTCTGTACCCCCTTTAGAAATCCAAATGAAAATAATTTTCATCCTAAAGCCATCATGCCTCATAGTTGGTGTAACTTTTGCGAGGAACACCACGAGGAAGCCACATGTGAGGTAAAGAAGTGTGCCAGAGATAAGATCTTTGTTAAAAGATCGGAAACTACCATCGCTGATCTAGATTTTGCAGAGCCAAAAGATGTCATGATCATCAATACTAGGAACAAATCCTACGCTCCCAAAGGCAAATATGATCCTCCTTGCAATTCTTCTAGCCAGAGCTCATCCTCACCAACTGCTACTGTTCAGGTTCCTAAGGTTCCTGAAAGTCAAGGAATTACCTCCCCTCTCCCCTCTTCCAAATACAATATTCTAAAGAAGTTGGCCAACATCAAAGTAGATGCAACCCTTTTCGACATGGTTGTCATCCCTGCACAATAGAGGCATCTAAAACAATTCATGGAAGGAAAATCTTCGTGTGTATCCAACCTCTCTGAAGAGATAAATGAAGTGGATTCGTCTGTAAATAAATTTAGATACCTTGTAAAAAATCCCCCTTTTTATATTTTTGTAAAGATTATGGATAAGATCGCCCATTGTTGCCTCATTGACGGCGGTTCGGGCCCAAGTATAATGTCGAAGATTATTATGGAAGAGATAGGATTGTCTTGTACAAATGAAAATGCCAGAAGCATGCTCTCTTATAATAGTCTACAACAAACGACCATAGGTGAAATCAAATACGTGACCTTGGTTTTGTGCACACACCTTGAAATAAGGACAACCCTTAATATTCAGGTAATTGATATGCCAATAAGCAATTACTCAATCATCTTAGGAAGAGATTGACAAGCTTTGATAGGTGGATACCTCTCACTCGACATGACACACTTATTCATTCCTCGGAATGGTAAAAACATCATAGTCCTTAGAGAGGGAAGGATTTCACCTTACATAGAAAGTGTTCCACAACCTAATGTGAACTATATAGAAGAGGACCTAGGGTTGTATTCCATATTTGCCGAGGAGGATAACATTCCCTTGGAACAAATCGACTTAGACGACGGTATGTGGCACATGCACTTTGATTGTTCATGTTCTAATGAAGGAAACATAACTGGCATTATCTTGTACTCTCCTGTGGGGAAAATTCATAAATTTTCTTATAGGTTGGAGTTTGCTTGCACAAACAATGTCATTGAATCCGAAGCTTTATTATTAGGCATTGAAAACGCCTATAATCTAGGTTGTGGTCACCTTACAGTTTTTAGGGATTCCAAGCTTGTTATGAACCTTGTACGTAAGATATACTCTCCTAGCAACAATTTGATAAAATGATACACCCAAACCATTTGGGCACTTATCTTGAACCTATTATCTTTCAACATTACTCATGTTAAGAGGGAATTGAATTCAATGGCTGATCGGTTAGCTATTTTTGCAGCCTCTCCTAATCAGAAACTTCTGCCACACAGACCTGATTATACTTTTCAATCTCTATATCGTTTACATATCCTTGAAAATATAGAATCATGGCAAGTCTTCCCTAGTGATGAGAGCATATGTGCTTTCATTCAAAATGAACCCGATAAGCCCAAAGAAATTATGTCCATGGAAGATAAAAAGATTCCTAAGGGCTTGACTCCTCTAGAGATTTCATTTTCATCGAGTGATGTAGGCAATAAAGAGAAACATAAAGAAGAGGAGTAAAAAAGGAAGGTGGGTGAAACCATCTCCTTGAACATTGGAACACCTGAGTCTCCAAAGAATGTTAAAATAGGTGCCCAATGTTCTGATGAAGAGAAATTGAAGTTTTTCAAGCTGCTTGGCGAATTTCAAGATGTTTTTTGCTTGGTCTTATGAGGATCTTCGTGGTTTTGATCTCGCTCTTATACAACATGCCATTCCCATTAAGGAAGGCATACAACTAGTTAGGAAAAAACAAAGACCTATCAACCCTGCACTGGAAGCAACTATTCGAAAGGAGTTGGAAAAACTCTTGAAAGCTAGAATCATCTTTCCGGTCAAGTATTCCTATTGGGTTTCCAATTTGGTTCCCGTTTCGAAAAAAAATGGTCATATTAGATTATGCGTTGACTTTCGCGCATTAAATCGAGCTAGTATAAAATATCAGTTTACTCTCCCTAATATGGAAATGATTTTGCATCAATTTGCAGGGTCACAGATGATGTCCTTACTTGACAGTTTTTCTGGTTACAATCAAATCAAGGTAAAAAGGGCAGACAAATATAAAACTACCTTTATTACTCATTGGGGTACCTTGGCTTATGAACGTATGCCTTTTGGCTTATCTAATGTAGGTGCCACCTTTCAGATACCTATTTAAATAGATTTTGACGATTTGATCGACAAGATTATTCATATCTATCTTGATGATCTAATCGTGTACTCTAAAGGGCTATCAATTGTCTCGAAGTTTCAAGAATTATGGCTGGGTCCTTTCAAGATCTCTTTTGTCCTGGGTACAAACTCTTACATTATAAAAGATTTACAGTTCTCACTTAAAACACTACGTGGAACCAACTTGAAAAGTTTTAACGCTGTTTGGATTGTTCTGTATATTAGTAGTTCAATTCAGTTTTCATTTTTAATAGTTTTCACTACTTCTTTTTCAATTCTGCGTTCAAAACAATTTTCAATTCTGTTTTCATTTTAGTATTTTTCCTTCTGTTTTTGCAATTCTGTCATTTTATTTCTGCTGTTTTAAATTTTGTAGTTCCATTTATGTTATAACTTTTATTGCTTTTCATCTTTTAAGTTCAATTTTGGTCAAGAATAAAATGTTGGATCAGTTCTACCATAGTGACACTTCTGCAAGGTATTGTTAGTCAATAACAATCAATCTTACATGACTGTTATGATCCCCCTGAAAGCATAATCAAATTTGTTATCTGTTTTCACTGCTGTCTTATGAGGAAATTGGTTACCTCCCGCTTCTGCTTTCCATTTCTTCATCCATTTGAGATTCAAAAGAGAAATTAAATATTGTTTTTTCTCCTTGAAGTCAGGAGAAAACTATGGTTGAATGATTATGCATACAGGGATAAACCCCCTCATACTTAACATTTTCCATGAGTTATTCCCAAATTCCTGATCATTTTTCCATTAAATCCGCTCACTTCCCCCTATTGCATAATCATTCTGGTTATAACTTCTTGATCTGTTGTTCTTGGTCTGCAAAACCATACATTCTGAGTTCTTAATCTGTTGGAAAAAGATTTCCCTGTGGAGTTGCCAGTTTATTGACGATAAAAATTGCAACGAGGAATTTCGCCCACAAAGTATCGCTAAAGCCTATTATTTAAACTGTGCTAATAAGATATAATACTTGTAGGTGGGACCCCCTTGTAGACTGGAGGGTCGGAGATAGTCATATCTCACATTTTATGTTGTTGTATAGATTCTGCTTACATGATCTTATATGGTTGATGACACAATCTTGGTTTCGTTTTGACATGATGACAGGTGGAGGATGGATTTATGGGATGTTCTGTTATTCAAAACTTTAATTTTATGATGCGATTGGCATATATTTACAGTTTTTATATTTGATCGCATCACCACGATTGTTACCTGGCTACACCTACACAAGACATATGTTAATAACAACATAAACAAAAGCAATGGGAAAAAAACTTACAAAAAAAAACCCAAAAGAAAGGGCATATACTATACTATGTTAGAAGTTATGTGCAAATAAAATCAAAACAAGTTAGTGTTAATCCTAACTACAAATGGTTAGTGGCTATGCGATTTGCATTTGAGTTATTTTGGGTGCATTTGATATATGGTATGGTATGGAAGTTTGGAAATGATTAATATGAATTTTTTGGGTGGCGCATTTGGCAAGCAATGTGGTCGCAGATTTCAATGGTTTGGAATTAATGACATGGTTAATGGTATTAGTGATTATTGGCTGTCATGTACTTCAAAATTGAAAGAAGAGGAAGATGGAAGTGACGTGCAGTAAATGCACATCACTCCATACTTCCCTCATCGGGCTTTCACCCTAGTATGGTTATTGTTGCATTTTGTTTTGCTGGTGGTTAAGCTCTGAGATCCAAGCTCGGGAAGGAAGTGCTCGACCAACTCGCCCCTTTTAAAGATATTGCTTAGAGGTATGGTTCTTTTCACCCATCCATGAATTTCACTCTGTGTATGAATGAACGATGGCTTAGTGATGCATTGGTTTGTATTTTCGTGAGATTGGAAATTGTGTAAATGCGTGGGTCTTCTCTCTGGAATGAATGTATGGTTATTCATTTTGCAAGTAAAAGAATTGGTTGGTTGAGTCATGCATTCGCTGGTTGTTTTGTGTGGTGAAAACTGTGATGGTTCTCTGTTGTTTTAAGTGGATATGGGTATTATCGCTCTATTTTTTGTTGGAGGGTTTCGCTCTGTTTAACCTTGCTGACCACTTTCTCACAATTATGGGGGTAACCATGTCCAGTTGTATTTGGGCTGCTATGGGTTGCTGTGTATGTTTTCAGATTGCCTTTTGGTCTCTATGTCTTTCCCAGAGTCATGGTTGTGGGTTTATTCACCTAGTCGTGGGCTTATTTTTGTAGTATTGTAATCAACGTATCTCAGAAGTTGGTCATAGGGTGGCCATTATGCCAAGATGTATGCTTTATGGTTGTTTGGTGATATAGGTTATGCCCTGGGTCTGCATTCCCACTGTCATTGTTATAAATTGATTCGGCTCATGAGAAATGCACAAAAGTTATACCTCTGTGTGCTTTGGGGTACCTGTCACTGTCCAGTGAATATTCGCTTCTCCTCTGCATCGTTGTCCTACCCTACCTGTTGTTGAATTGTTGTGCCATTGCACATACCGAGAAGTTATAAGCAGCCCTATGGTTCCACCATTCTTGTATCGAAGGGTCTCTTCCTATTGGTTGATACGTTTTGAGGACCTCTAGTCCCTCTGTGCTATTGATGGCCAAGCAAACTTTTAATTGCTTCTTTG
>JASDQU011100693.1:0-13190 GCA_032191745.1 Picea mariana | reverse complement strand
TGCACATCACTTCATACTTCCCCCATCGGGCTGTCACCCTAGTATGGTTATTGTTGCATTTCGTTTTGCTAGTGGTTAAGCTCCGAGATCCAAGCCAGGGAAGGAAGTGCTCGGACAACTCGACCCTTTTAAAGATATTGCTTAGAGGTATGGTTCTTTTCACCCATCCATGAATTTCACTTTGTGTATGAACGAACGATGGCTCAGTGATGCATTGGTTTGTGTTTTCCTGAGATTGGAAACTGTGTAAATGTGTGGGTCTTCTCTCTGGAATGAATGTGTGGTTATTCATTTTGCAAGTAAAAGAATTGGTTGGTTGAGTCATGCATTCGCTGGTTGTTCTGTGTGGTGAAAACTGTGATGGCTCTCTGTTGTTTTAAGTGGATATGGGTATTATCGCTCTATTTTTTGTTGGAGGTTTTCGCTCTGCTTAACCTTGTTGACCGCTTTCTCACAGTTATGGGGGTAAGCATGTCCAATTGTATTCGGGCTTCTATGGGTTGCTGTGTATGTTTTCAGACTGCCTTTTGGTCGTTGCGTCTTTTCTAGAGTCATGGTTGTGGGTTTATTCACCTAGTTGTGGGCTTATTTTTGTAGTATTGGCATCAATGTATCTCAGAAGTTGGTTATAGGGTGGCCATTATGACAAGATGTATGCTTTATGGTTGTTTGGTGATATAACTTATGCCCCGGGTCTGCATTCCCACTGTCATTGTTATAAATTGATTTGGATCATGAGAAATGCATGGAAGTTATACTTCTGTGTGCTCTAGGGTACTTGTCATTGTCCAGTGAATATTCACTTCTCCTCTGCATCGTCGTCCTACCCTACTCGTCGTTGAGCTGTTGTGCCATTGCATAGACCAGGAAGTTATAAGGAGCCCCGTGGTTCCACCGTGCTTGTATCGAAGGGTCTCTGCCTATTGGTTGATATGTTTTGAGGACCTCTAGTCCCTCTATGCTATTGATGACCAAGCAAACTCTTGATTGCTTCTTTGTATTCATGTTTACAGAGACCGATTTCAATCACCCCCAATTGTTCTTACTCTTGACGGGCATCTTGTGATTATCATAGATTGGTTGAGTGGTCATGACAGTTGTGTTGAGTACCATCTCGTCTTTTTTTGATTGAGTTGATTGGAAAGTTGTGATCAGGGATGAGAAATGATATACAGTCAAGGGCCTGCCTCTTTTTCGTCACGACAGTTGCATCGAAAACCTAGATGGTTTTTATTTGATTAAATTGGTTGATTGGGAATCAATGATAATGAACAGTCAGAGGGTTGCCTCTTTTTTCGTTATGCTTTGTATCGTTGTGTTCTTACAACATGGTGTCAATTGCAAGTAGGTGACTGCTGTGTGTTTCACTAGTCCCGATCAAGGTCATGGCAAATTGTGGAAATTATGGATTGTGATTTCGTTGTTTCACTGGGTGTGTATTATGGAGGCATCGTGCATGTTTTATTTAATTGCATCATCAATGATGAAGCTCGGGTTTTGTATTATGGTTTAATTGCAAGTTTTATTGGTTAATATAATGAAAAGGGCATGAATTCAGATAATTATTAGAAGTCTGTTCAATTTGGAAAAGGGACATGTGTATATGTTTTATTTGGGCAATTGCGAATTATGGACAATGTTTGATATTTTATAGAGATATGTGACGGATAGATATGGAGCAATGTGGTTGTGTGTTTCTATTGATTTGGTTTTAAATGAAAGGAAAGGAAATGAAAGAGACCAACCATTCTCTTAACAGGACTGTTGAAATTCATAATGATTATGAGTATGATTATAGACTGTGTTAATTGAGGAGTTTTGAAGAAATTGAATGTGAGACAGTGAACAATTTTGACACATAGTAATTGTTTAATTGGCATTGGTATCTTTTGTATTGAATACATAGTTGTTTTTATGGATTACTTGATTTGTTTTATGAACAATATTCATTTTCCCCCTACCCTTCTCTCACTTTTTTCACATTACAAGTCCCATCGCCTTCCCATATTCACTATCCACTCCCTGTTCTTAAAATTTAATTATAGTTAAGTTAAAATCTATATTATAACAGTTAAAGGATGACACAAGGATGAGTTACAATGATATATTCTTTTGATTTACATTACAGTTGATTGTTTGATGATTTGTTGAGAAATAGTCATGATATACCCCCTTCATTTTAACACTTTTCGCTCAATACAATCCCTCACATATCCCATAACCCTTATTCACCCCTTGCTCATTGACAAATATTAAACGATTTGTATGGATTGGATTGCATGTCTCTAATGTATTGATGAGCCAAACTTTGTTTCATATTTAAAGAGATGTCATGTATGGTTGTTGAAGAAACTAGTTGCTAATCAATAATGCATAACATGAATGAGATTTTTCAACAGAGGTAGCCATGGTCGGGGTAACAGAGGAAGAGGAAATTGGAACAGGGGCCCTAGAAGTCCAAGGTTTTCTATACATTTTGATGTAGACTCACAAGATTTGAGCCATCTATTTCAAGTTGGATTTTTTTAACTGGATTGGACAAGGAGTGGTCCAACCTAGGCTAGAAAGGCCTCCCTTCCAAGCCCCACATGTCCCTGGTATCCCAATGCCCCCTTATGTCTCATTACAACCTGAAGTCCCTGAAAATGAAGGATGGCAAGAGATTGTCCATCCGACAGTCTCCCAACATCATGGCTGGCCTAACTTGTCTCTACTTGCTCCTCCACCAGTTAATCAATTTGTCCAAGATTCCCCTACCCACTCGCTAATACAGTCTTCCCATGCAAGCAAAAGGTTAAAAACCGAGGCCCACCATGCTCCCGAAAAAGGAAAAGTCGTTGTTTCCCCCTCCTCTCCCTCAAATGAATCTACCAAATCCGTGTCATCCCACATGCATTTGAGAGATGATTGCTCTCATGTTATCAGTGAGATTAGGCCTAAAGGCTCCACATATCCTAAGGAAAATTCAGAGAAATCAAAGGGTGACAACAACAACAAGGAGTAGATTGCCTCCCAGAGTGGAAAATATGGGTTTTAAGTGTTTTTATTTATTGATTGTTGAGAACAATTGACTTCTGAAATTTTGGACAACACACTATTTTTTGGATATATGGATAATATATTTTTGAATATAATTTCAATTATCATTGATATAAATTTTCAAATTATGAGAGTGATGATGGGAGCCACAAGGAGGGATGTTTTTGATTGATTAACTAGTTGTGTTATGCTTGTTAAAGAACTAAAGGGAGTCACAAGGGGTCCCACCTACTAGTTATTATTTATTAAAAACCCTTAAATTTATGATTTTATTACTTTTCCCCCTTAACTAAAAAGTTGTTTGAGTTTTAGTTAACTTAACTAAAGAGGTAGTTCAACTACTTCAACTAATTCTGATTGCTTAAAGGCAAAAGGAAAAGGAGGAAAAAGTGGAGAATAGAAGGAGAAAACATACTAAGGTCTTCTCTTTGAGTTTTATTGAGATAATTCAGTTTTCATTCATTGAAAGCCTTATTCTCTTTTATGATAGCAGGGTCCTATTGTAGACAACAAGATTCAGGGCTGAATTACATCATTCAGACACTTGTTTTTCAAAGGTGTCGATCTATCCTTGATAATCTGTGTAGACTTGTTTGTTTGTGAATTAAATTTCATGATTGATAAAGGCTATTGTGCAGAGTCGAGTGGGCAACAATCTGTGCCAAACTAATCCAGCTTTTAAAGTACAATTTTTTACTTTCTGTCGGAAGTCCTTTTGTATGGTTTTCATCGGGGACATCTAAGTTTGACTTTGGTCCAAACTTCCTCACAAAATTTTGTAAAGAGAATGATTCTTTTGATAAATTGGAATGGAATAAACGATTGCTTTATGTCTTATCTGTGTTGATTATTGACATGGTGTTTTTACTTCTGTCTCTACATTTATTTCTGCATCTGTTATATTTATAAAATTACATAAATATTGAATTTTTCAGCAAACTTTCATTTATAAAAAAATCATCCTAAGCACTTGTAACCTGATGGCTATAAACATAGGGTGATATTCCCATATATCTTGCTTTAGCCAAGTAAGATATGAAAATGCTTAAGTAAGATCATTTCATATCTTTTCCTCAACAAACTTGTCTTCTAATCTGGAATTAGAAACCATCTTGACAAGAAGAGGTTAGAAATTGAATAAAAAAGGTTCAATGATTAGAACAAGCTAGAAACTCTGAAATTTCAACTTTGACAACAAAATCAATTTTGACCAAAAGTCAACCTTTGACTTTGACTTTAACGAGTCAAACATTGACTTTGACTTTGACTAAAAACTCAAACTTGACATTTTTGCTTGCTGAGAGTACCAACAGGTGTGCTAGGCTAAGGCACACTAGAATGTCCAGAAATTATGCCAAACTTCTCACTTGAAGTGCTCATAAGGTTAGGTTAGGGTTTGCTACAACTGCAGAATCATAAAACCTAGCTGCAACTGTAATTGGTGCCATAACGAGCTTAACAAAGAACTTCGATGCTACCTTCTTGTGGTTAGACTATCCTAAAAGTGGAGTGGGCCCATATCCTATTAAAATATTCGATGTGCTTGTTTTACCATAGACAATATCACTATTGTCACCCAACCATAGGCACACAACCACTCTCGAGCACCATAACCTTTGCTAGATAGAATAATTCTGAAAGTAACACTGTAACCAACAGATAAACCCTAGATACTAAATGCAACAACAACTCAAGACAAGTAGAGTGCTCCTTCTCCAAGGGTAGCACACAAGAGAGTCTCCATATCCACAAAACAAGTACCATACACAACTGCAGCAGTTGCAACTGCACTACTCTCACAAAATTGTGCCATACTTAACAAGAATATCACCAAGAGTATCACCATGAATATCACCAAGAGTTTCACCAAGAATATCACCAAGAGTTTAACCGAGAACCACCCTAGAAGATGCGCCTTCCTTGTATGCCACTGCAACTCCAAACTTGTGCTAAATTGGCTGAGAGAGTGAGTTTGTTGAGTGAACAAATCTGCCAATATGTCCTCTATTTATATTAATCCGTCCATTGACTTTTCTAGCTGGGTCGACATGACTTTCTAGCAATTATATTCTAATATTATTTATTCTGCTAGGCCGACTTGTCTTTTAGGGTTTTTACACATTTGTTTAGGGTTTCTCTTGCTTCTAGAATATTCTATTCTAGCCAAAGGTTACACATGGAGGTTAATACCTCTTGCAGATACCGTAACATCAACAAATGGAACTCTCTAACTTTTAGAGGTGGGCCAATACTTTGAAGATATAACATGTATTTTAGATTCTTTTTACTCTATAACACAATAGCTTGGTTTTTTCACATAAATACAATTGGTAAAAAGACTTAAAACACCTACAATATATATAAAGTGAAAATACAATTTAGAATTTATAACATAGTAGCTTAGATTCTATACATCGAGTACAAAGTGAAAATACAACTAAAATTTATACTATAATATAATGGCATGTATTTTTTTTTTTAACTAAAATGGTTATGTATTTTATTAAATGGGAAATCCAACTGGCCGAAGCCTTACAACCTTCACAAAAGCCATCTACGTTCTTTTACACGCTGTTATCCTTTTCAAGGAATACAAATTTTTATTGGGTCTCCATCATTTATGCTTAGTTCTCCTTGGGCCAAGAGGCAGCCTTTATTGGCTAAAATGTCTGCTTCTTTGTTTGAGTCCCTGAGTATATGATAGCAGTTGAAGGAGGTGAAGTCCTGAAGAATGTGTCTTAACCTTTGCAAGTTCTTGTTTAGGCCAGCTTCATTAAACTGTCCTCTCGAATGAATCATTTTGATCAAGATTTTAGAATCTCCAAACGCTTGTAGGTTCCGATGTCCTCTTTCCTTGGCTATTTGACATAATTTTATCAAACTCAAGATTTCTGCTTGGTTGTTGGTTCGCTGTCCGAGTCCCCAACAAAAGGTTTCTAGAATTTTCCCTTCGCTGGAGTAAATGATTCCTCCAGCTCCCGTTGTCCCAGGGTTTCCCTTGGAGGCGCCATCGAAGAATACTGAAGTTATTCCTTGCTTCTGCCACCAACTCTGGAATGTGTCATGATTGTCTCTTAGCCTCCATTTTGTTTCGGAATGGGGTTTTTCAATGCTTTGGGTCCGAAGGGTGAGCACAGAGTTTCTGAGCCAATTCTTTTCTTCCTGCTGCAGCGAGATGTCAGTTTTGTGGTTTTGAGAGCTCAAAGTTTCTAAGAGGAGACCTTATGCTGTCGCAGCTACCATGCTGGGGGTCCATGCTGTATTGTTGAAAATTTTCTCGTTTCTTGCAAGCCAAAGCTTCCAACACACATACTTGGGGATGGAGATCTAGACTCTGGCCCAAAGCGTTTTCAATGAGAGCGAAGGGTAACAGTCCTTCCAGGTTGTGAAAAGATCTACTACAGAGATGTTAGAGGGGGCAGTGACCTTGAGGCCATGGAGGATGAGAAGCCAGAATTTGTTTTCAAATTGAAAGTCTACAAACAAATGATCTGAGGTTTCCATGGCTTCTTTGCATAGAGAACATCTGTGTGGACCTGCAATGTTTCTTTTCAATAAATGTTCATCGGTTAGGATCTTTTTGTGCATTAGAGTCCAGAAGAAGAAATTTACCTTGGGGATCACCATAGAGTCCCATACCCCCATCCAGATTCTTGTAGGGGGTGGTCTATCTTTCTGAAGTTGTAGCATAGCATAGCCTTTGGCTGTGGAGTAATTACCTGTGGGTCCCCAGCCCCAGTTGTCTTTTTCAGTCTTGTGCACAGGTGCTGCCTCTCAAAGCTTTGCTTTGAGCATTTCAAGTTGTTGAAGGAGGCGATTTGGGACATTGCCGAAATGCCATTCTGACCAGGAGCCATTCTCGTCCCATTTTGAGATGTCAATGATGCTCTGTTTTCCTCTATGGACAAGAAAATCACAAATTTCATTCAGGCTGGCGTTTGAAGCAAGGGGCGACCTCCCTATTATCCGATCTGTCCAGAGGTTAGTTCGTTTTCCATTTCCAGGAACGCGGTACAGATCTTGGGTGAAGAATCGCGTCCCTTTGAGGCACAATTGCCATAGCAGCGTGCTTTTCCTGTTGGTGGCGATTTGTAAATTTCTAATTTTAGCATTTGGAATGTATTTGTGCATTAACGTTTTGTTGACAGGATGAGTAGGTTCACTGTGCATCTTCCACAGGATTTTGCATCCAAGTGCTATGTTGAAAAGAACTGGATCTCGAATCTGGAGCCCACCTTCTCTCAAAGGCCACTTTACTGTATCTCATCTGACCAAATGGAACTTGCGTTGATTCCCTTTCCAACCGTGCCACAGGAAATCTCTCAACAACTTGTTGATTTGCCCAGAAATCGATTTGGGTTCCAGGCGGTAGGCTGCTTGGTAGATCGGCAGTGAAGAAAGGACTGACTTTATCAGAATTAGTTTACCTCCGTGTGTGAGCCAATGTCCTCCCCAGGCATCAATTTTTCCTTTAATTTTTGTTACAACTCCTTCCCACAGGTTGACTTTATTTATGCCCAATGATAATGGCAGCCCAAGGTACTGTATCTTTTCCCAATCTGCATGCCCTTTGAACCCCAAGGTGCGAGCAATCCTTTGTGTTTCGTGTTCTACTGCATTCCAACTGTAGACAACACTTTTCCTTTCACTTATCAGATATCCTGACACTTTGCAATAATCTTGAAGAATGCTCTTGAATGCAGAGGCTACTCTGTTTGACGCTCCTCCTAGCATAAGAGAGTCATCCACGAACAGAGCATGATTTATAGGCTTAAGGTCCTTCATTATTCTCAAGCCTGGGGAAACTCCTATTAACCTTTCCTGCTCCAGCTTCCTGCTGAGTGAATCCGCCATTAAAATGTACATAAATGGAGAAAGAGGGCAGCCTTGCCTCAACCCCCTCGAAGATTTAATGAATTCTGCTGGCCTCCCGTTTACCAAAGGTGCTATCCATGGGCTGTGGGTACAGGCTTGTATCAGATTTACAAACTCTTGCTCAAATCCAAATGAGAGCAGCACTTGATATAGGAAGGACAACTTTACTCTGTCGAAGGCATTGGCCATGTCTAACTTGATCAACATACCTTTCTCTTTTCTGAGGTTGCTGGAATGCATAGCTTTTTGAACTAGAATTACATTGTCCAGGATGTGTCTCCCTTTGACGAATCCTCCTTGCGATTCTGAGATGAGCTTGCCCAGCAGTGGATTTATTCTGTCTGCAAAGAGTTTTGCAATTATCTTATAAGAGGCGTTACATAGGGAGATTGTCTTGAATCTATCAAAGGAGGTGGGGTTTGTTTCTTTCGGGATTAAAGCAAGGAAAGTTGAGTTGGTGCAACCTCCCAGTTTTTCTTTTTGTAGGAATCCTTTTATCATTCTAATGAGATCAGATTTGATTATATTCCAACATATCCTATAAAAATGAATAGTGAACTCGTCTGGCCCTGGAGCTTTGTCAGGCGCCATGGACCAGATGATTTTGCTGATTTCTTCTTCGTTGGTTGGGCTCAATAGTGCTGTGTTATCTTATTTTGTGACCAGAGCCGGGATGTTCTTGAGGAATTCCTTATTGCCTTCTTCGTTATCATCATTCTCTTTGTTGTAAAGATGGTGGAAATTTGAGACAACAACAACCTTTATTTGGTCTATTCCTTTGCAAATCTTCCCGTCATTGGTTGTGATCTCAGATATGTGGTTCCTGGAAAGGCGGGCTTTAAATTGACGGTGGAAGTAGGATGTATTTCTGTCGCCAGATTCCAACCATAGGCTACGGGATTTTAGTCTCCAGTATTCTTCTTCGTTCCTGAAGGAGTGGTAAGTTTTACATTGGGTTTCTTGCTCCTTTTCCAGATCTGTATTGGCAATGTCTTTTATTTCCATTTCATTCTGCAGCTTTCCCAACTGCTGCATTAGCTCCTTTCTTTGGGTATTGGGGTTGCTTACCGGGAGTTTGCTCCATTCCTTGAGGGATTTTTTTGTTATTTTTAATTTTTGTTCCCAAACAAAGTTGGGAGAGCCAGTAACTGTGGTGGACCATGCCAGTCGGACAATCTCTGCAAAGACACTCTTTTCTTTCCACAAAGGGCTGAATCTGAACGGGATTGGGCCTAAATTTTCTTCTTCCTCTAACGAAAGCAGGATGGGTTTGTGGTCCGAGGTAAGCTTGGGGAGGATGGCTGTGGAGATTAGCTTCCTTTCCAACAACAAAGTGCTTTGAACCAAAAACCTATCCAGTCTGGCAGAAATGTGGTCCTCCCATGTCCTGTTATTGGTCCAGGTGTAGAGCCCTTTGCGTGGTTTAAAATCCATTAGATCCCACTGTTGTATCATGTCTTCTACTACATAAATCAGTTGATCCTTGCTGGTCCTTCCTCCCCTCTTTTCTTTTCCATTCATGACTAGGTTGAGGTCTCCATCAATGATTATGTTGTTTGGGGAATTTAGTTCTAGAAACTCATTTAAAGTTTTCCAACAGTCTTTCTTTTCGGAATGCAAAGTTGGTACATAAAGATTGAATAATGCAATGGTTAACTTACTTGCTATGTGCTTCAGTTCTGTGAAGCTCCAATGCTGAGTGTTGTAGGAGTTGATGAGGCTGAACTGTTCTTCCTTCCACAGTGTTGCTATTTCTCCGGAGGATCCCCTTGCACTAATTGCTTTCCCTGTATTCTTCTGCCATTTGTTTTTACTAATATCTAGAAGGGCTTCCCCTTCGATTTTTGTCTCTTGGAGCATGAGAATGTCTACTGGTTCCACTTTCATCAGGTCCTTGACCGCTTCAATTTTCGTCGAATTCCCCAGACTCTACAGTTCTAAGAGACGATTTTCATTACTTACTATTGGGGGTGGATGGGCCTCCTCCTTTTAGAGACCTTATTCTTGTGTTTCTGCCGATTGACATTTCTATGGTAGGTTGGCTTCCTTGGGTCTTTTGTCTTTCTGCCTCTTCCTCCCTTACTTCTTTACGGGACTTCCTTCCTGCTCTTTTGGTTGGCCTTTCTAGGATCTCATCCTCCGAGGAGCTTGATGGTTCTAGTACTTTCTTTCTAGCTATGTCTGCATATGAGGGGGAGGGGACTACATCCAGGGTTCCTGCCGTTTTCCCTTGTTCCCCTGTATCTTTCCCTTTTGGAGGGGATTTTGTTTGTTCCCTGTTATCCATGATTATTTATGGTTCTTCTGTGTCCTTATTGGGCTTTTTTGTTTGAGGTACTGATTGCGGCGTGGGGTTGGAGCTCCCGTCTAGTTGCTCTTGTTCCAGTTTCCCGGGGTTGCCATTCTTCGTTGTTCCTTTGCTTCTATATCTTGCTATCCCTGTTTTCTGGACTGTGATCCACTGATTTTCTTTCGTGTTCTCACTCTCATCTGCATTATTTTTTTTGCAGTGCCTTGCGAAGTGTCCGTAGCCATGGAAGTGCCGACATTTGAAGGGTAGCTTCTCATAATCTAGCTCCTGAATATGCGTCCAATCTGCAGCAGTTAGTTTGATTACTTCTGGTAATCCCACTTCCAGATCGACCTCCACACAGATCCAGGCGCATGAATATTGATCTTTTCTCGCTACTTGGTCGATATACCTTTCGATCTTATTGATGATTGCATGCAATGATTTTTGATTCCAACAGTGTAAAGGGAGATGGGGTAGGCGAACCCACACTGGAACGACGAATGGCACATCTTGGGCTAGATCGAAGTCCGGGGTCCATTTGTTCAGATATAACCCTTGAGGCCCCATGAAGTATGGGCCATTTCTGAAGATGAGGTTTTTATCTTCAAGGTTTTCGAAGACGAAAACGAAGTAGCCTTTCCCTACAAAATGAATCTTTATACCTTCTGAGATGAGCGGGCTCCAGTTCCTCTGCACCCAAGCTTCGATAGATTTGGGAGAGGGCCAGAGCCCGGTGAATTGGTCGATAAGACCTTTGTCTGCTAGATTGACTGCCAACCTGCAAGTTTCTTCTAAAGGCAGTTCTACGCTTGGGATGCAATCCAGTTTCTTGACAAATTTCTGTTGTGCTGCTGACGACGGTCTCTTGGATGCTTCGGCAACGAGCTTCCTGAAGGCGTCGATCTCTGGCAAAGGGGGAGGGGTGGGGACGGCTCCCCCACCAGCGTCCATGGCTGGGGGGCCCCTGCTCGTTGCACTGTGCTCCTCACGCGTTAGGTCACGCTCCTCACGCGTTAGGTCGCGCTCCTCACGCTCCTCATGCTCCTTGTGATCGTGTCGAATCTAATGGCATGTATTTTTAACCAATCCTAGTAAAAAAAATTTGTAAGAAAATTACATCCACCAGAAAAATACAAAGCAAAAATATAACTAAAATTTATAACACAATATCTTGGATTCTTAACTAACTCCACATCTAACATAACTGCACTTGTGCCCAATTCTTCTTTATTTTGTGGATAGAACCCATCATGATCTTTATTTTCCAGACATGACCTATCGTGATTAATAAATCCAACTAGTGTCTGCTTCGAGAAAGTAATTCAGCTGGCATTTTTTAGAAAGGAAAATTTCTTTATCGTGGAGAAGTGATTATCCTATTTAAAAGATCTAACAAAACCAAGCATGAATGTGCATCCACTTAAGACAACGAAAAAAACCATTTTTTAATGTACATCTAAGTGGTAGCAAAAACTGAAACATAGCTTGTAGGCTATTTTCACATCACCATGGCATGCATGTTTGGAATGAACGAGAAAAAATGTTTGTTTATAGTTTTTTTATAGGCATGTTGATTGTTAAGACTGTTTAGAGTCTTGAAGATAACATCACAAGGAATAATCCTTTTTCATTTTTAAAGGGGTGGTACTCCTCTATATGAATAATATACAGAATTAAAACAAAACCCGAGAAAGGACCATGCTTATTTCATAAACAAATACTCACAATGATAGAAAGGACTAGGATAGTACTAGGCTTTATTCAAATAAATATTTGCAATATCATACAAGATTTAACATACTGTACAAGATTGTAATATAAAATGAAATAAGAATCCTCAGAAGAAACATTTCCATCATAACATAAAGCAAAAAATATTATTTGGTAGATTCAAAGACAATTTCTACACGTTCAGAGAACTTAAGATGATATTTCATTGAAAATATGAAAGAGTGATGGACACACACTTGAAAATTTCAGCTTAAAACTCAAAGTATGAAAAATCAATAGTCATGTATCCCAAATAGTTCTCTAGAAACCTAAAAAAATATAAAAAATATCTTTGAAAATGTTTATAACATTTGGGAAAGTAAAATTTGTTTGTCCAAATGGACTCAGATGGGGCTCTAGTGCACAATAAAATAGAATTAAGACCTGGAAGAAAGAAAAAAAAACAGTTAGGAATCGGTCTTAGGTTCTCACAAATCATGAAACAGATAATATTGAGGGATTACTAACTAAGAGGAAGGGAAAGGAAAGCTAAATGGAATTGATGATTGACTTACTATGATGGAAAAGTTCTCTCTCTTTCTCCGATTGATTCATTTTTGTTGCTGGGATCTTCCTTTATATAATTTGAGCTTATGGTTGCCTTTGAGATAACTGTTTTTGAGTAGTTATTTTGGGTTGATAATCCATTGCAACAATTTCTTAATCCATTCTTTGATATACTCCTTCATTGGTGGGACGGTGATATATTGATTAACCCTAAGTGAGAATATCTCCTCCTCTATTTCTTTAAATTTCGAGTGGATTTGATCAACTGATGACAAGTAGTGCTTGTTATCGCACAATTTGTAGGTTGGGAAAATCCCGACCCAACCACAAAATGACGAGAACTAAGAGAACACCTACCCACTGTCACCTTAGGCAGGTATTCCCGTCACTTTAGTGATGATGAAAATCACCACAAGGGGGGAATTCCGAGTGACCCTAGGGGGGAAAGAGATGAAAAGTGGTATGATGGAAGTTTGGCCCCTACAGGTCAAATTTCTAGATGGAAGAAGGATTGAGGATGAGTCTCAAGAGTGGTTTAAGGTTTCCAAGTCCTTGGGTACCTGCTCAGAGTGTTTTTACCTGCCCAATGTAAATTCTAACCTTGTACAATATCTACTGCAAACTGATATTCAGAAAAGAACAGAAAAGATACAATGGCAAATACAAACATTACACAGAGATTTTTCACCTGGAAACCCAAACCGGG
>JASDQU011100692.1:40749-53376 GCA_032191745.1 Picea mariana | reverse complement strand
ATGAAGGATTAGAATGCGTAATAAAGGAGATAGTTTACATATTAAATATAAATATAAAATTTGAAAGGGTAAACAAAGGGATTAAAGGGGGAAGAAATATAGGAAAAAGAAAACCAAAGAAGGGGTAGGTTCATGAAAAATTAATGATGTTAGGGAATAGAATGAGAAAAGTGGGTTTCATGACATAACAGAATGAGAGAGAATAAATGAAAAGAGAGGATGAAACTTACTAACAAAATTGGCTTTCAACATTAGGTAAGTTTATAGAATTGTTCTCGATTAAAATTTTTAGGATGTGTATCAATTTTTGTTAAAATATTGTAATTTCGAAGAATATTCTACCTGAGAGAGAGTTGAATAATATTATTATATTATATTTAAGTAGGCCTTATTGTGCCTTAGCAAAAGTCGGCCCTATTGTGCCTTGACAGTTAAATGTAAATTAAGAGGGTAAAGTGACAGGTCGGCCTGTACCTAATTATAGGTTGGTCGGACCACTATTTATAGGAGAGGTCAATGCCTCATTTTGACACACTTACCACACTAGCTCTGTAGCTATGAAGAAGTGTGCAAGTCTTGGAGGAACTGCTAATGCAACTGGGGCTGACATAAGAAGGATTTTGGTCTATCTCTTGGTATTTCCTGGATAAGTGTGCACTACTCTTCCTAGTGAAGGAGTAGAGGAGGATCTTCTATTCGATCTTTGGTCTATCTATATTGAGGAAGTTTTGTTGGGTTTTCTCCCCCATGAGGGCTTCCCAAAACAATTTGTGTGTCTCTATTGTTTCTGTGATTGCCTCTCTTTCAGTGATCTTATTTATGCAATTAATGTGCTAAATGATTATAATAATAAAGAAGAATCATAATTGCTAGTTGTATAAGTAAAACTTAAACATGGTATCATAGCAGGCATGAAAGAGACCAACTCACAATCCAGTTTTCAGTATTGCCACTGTTGTAGAATTAGGGTTTCTGCATAAACCCTAAGTGTGACGTTTTCCCTGTTTAAGGAGGATGTTGGGTGAAGTAACCACACCTGGGAACTTGCCCTAGGAGGGTGCATCTAGTCCATGGATCAGAATTCTGAAATTTGAAGTTTGAGAAATTAGGGTTTCCTCATAAAACCCTAAGTACTAGTTGTAGTTGCAGTATCAGTTGTAGTTTCAGTGCCAGTTCCTTCATGCCAGTGCCAACACCAGTTGCAGTGAAAGTTTTTTTGAAGTGTTGGGACTGATTTTTTATTGTCCTAGTGTGCCTTGCCCTAGCAAATCTTCAGCTAACTTTAAATTACAAGTTGCAACACCTTTGAAGTTTTAAAGGTTTGTTATTTATTATCGTTGCTGCCAGATGGTGTCACTACCTGCCGATACTGTCAGAGGTATGTACTTACATATGTTTAAATTGTATCATTATTTTTAAAGGGTATTTGCAAGAGAAATGATCTTTTGTCTAAACAACAATCGTATATCCAAAGGGATCTCAGATCCAACACATTCATAGGAACAATGCACCTCAGGTTTGATCAATTTAGTATGCCTCTATTTGTTATGATCTTATGAACTTCTAGGTTGTATTTTGATATGTTGAATTTATGACTATCATACTAACCATTGGTCAAATAAATTCAAGAGTATTAGATTGATTAAGGTTGAGATTATCGAGTTTATTCTCTAACTCATATTTCTGTCAAGAAAGCATATTATTCAAAGAGGACGGGTTGAAGAAAATACTTCTCATCTTGAGTGAAGGAGACTCGGAAGAAAAACAACACACTCATTCTTGAAGACAAGACTCCGGGTTCCAAGTTTGATTGATTAAATTGATAAGATTGAAATTTACACATATCAAGTTTGATAACTACTAAACACTATAGTTGTGATAACAATCTTTGAATTTTTATTATTATTGAATACTTGGTAGCATGTGAGCACTATTGAGATAAATGCTTATTGTAATCATTTACTAGATATAACTAACATCTCCTCTAGGAGAAACTTCTTGTTTTGTTTCCAGGTTACCATGGAGGAATGATTGATCACAACACTAGAAGAGTGTTGCTCTCATTTCTTATTATTTTATTTCTTACTTTTGACCCTTGTTTCAGGTAGGTCACAAGTGATAGCTCTAAAGGAGCTACTGTGACGATTGTTCTCGCTATTGTTTTATTATTATTATAAAGAGTATTATTCTTGTATGTTGTTTCCCCCTTGTTGTTCTTGTTCTGGGTAGGTCATCGGTGATAACCCTTAGGAAGATATAGTGACGGTTGTAGGAGACAACATATTAGATGAAACATGAAGCAGACTATCCAAGTTGTATACATGACCGTATACATCCATGTACCAAAGAAGAAGAAGAAGAAGTTACTTTTACTAGATATAGAACATCTCATATGAAGACAGATCGTGAGGAGCAGAAGACTCAAAAAATGACAGAACAAATTCCTCTAGTGCAGTTGATCACTCTTCAGATCATCAGGAAGAGTTAGTAGAGCCAGAAGGGCCTACCCAAAATCAATGCAGTAACCAGGAAGAGACCCTCATAATCCTGCAACACTTTGCAGGATGAAAAGCCATATAGCATTGATGAACCATATCATGAGAAGCATATAGCTTCATCAGTGGTGAGGCAGGCGGCCCCACCAAGTACCAACACAAAAGGAGCTAGAGTTTATAGGGAGTCAACCCTCACAATACAGTAAGGAGGAGCAGCCTCCCCAGGACCATTCATAGAGATGCATAAGCTTGATTTGTGTCCAGAGAATTCTCCCAGCAAGAGGGAGGAGACTATGATGAGACACTTGCTCCAGTAATCAGAAAAGTATATATAGAACTAACATGATCCATTAAAATAAGCCGATAAAATATGAGATTCAGAGGGAGAAGGTATGAAAATCCATGTATTTGAAATTGAGTTATCTCTGGTACAGTACATTGGTCGGGCCATGGAAACCTGACTACAATAGAAGATTGAGTTACCTCTAGAGAAAGAGGAAGCAGACTATCCAAGTTGTATACATGACCATATACATCCATGTACCAAAGAAGAAGTTACTTAGTCGGGCCATGGAGACATGAAGCAAATTATCTAAGTTGTATACATGATCGTATACATCCATGTACCAAAGAAGAAGAAGAAGAAGTTACTTTTGCTAGATACATAACATCTCATATGAATAAAGATCATGAGGAGCATAAGACTCCAAAAATGACAGAACAAATTCCTCTATTGCAGTTGATCACTCTTCAGATCATTAGGAAGAGTTAGTAGAGCCATAAGGGCCTACCCAAAATCAATGCAGTAACTAGGAAGAGACCAGCATAATCTCATGACACTTTGCAGGATGAAAAGCCATATAGCATTGACGAACCATATCATGAGAAGCAGATGGCTCCATCAGTGGTGAGGCAAGTGGCCCCACCAAGTACCAGCATAGAAGGAGATAGAGTTCATAGGGAGTCAACCCTCACAATCCAGTAAGGAGGAGCAGCCTCCCCAGGACCATTCATAGAGATGCATAAGCCTAATTTGTGTCCAGAGAATTCTCCCAGCAAGAGGGAGAAGACTATGATGAGACGCTTGCTCCAGTAATCAAAAAAGTATATATAGAACTAACATGATCCATTAAAATAAGCCGATACAATATGAGATTCAGAGGGAGCAGGTATGACAATCCCTGTATTTGAGATTGAGTTATCTCTAGTTCCAATTGGTATAGTACATTAGTCAAGCCATTGAGACATGACTACAATAGAAGATTGAGTTACCTCCAAATAAAGAGGATAATCTACCCTTAGTGTCAGTTATTGACCCACTCTCAGTTTCAAATGAAGGTGTTGCCATGATGGAGTAGAGGAGATACTCTCTGAGTTCAACAACTACAGTGAGAATAAAGCAGTCATTCTCAGCTTCAGAAATAGCAGTTGCAGGTGCAGAGTCCCGGTTCCAGAGGAACAGTTGCTGAGAGAGTAGAGGACATACTCTCAGGCAATGAGACCGATAGTATTTTGCAGAAATCACATAGAGATAACACATGATTGTGCAGATTAAGTTGCAGCTAAGTGTATGAGGTTGGTGCAATGTGATGTGAAAAATTGGTTTTGAAGTACGGGACAAGACTCATGTCTGCAAGTTGAAGCAAGCTCCAAGAGCTTGGTATGGCAGGATTGATAGTTTTCTGATGATCTTGGGCTTTACCAAGAGTAAAGCTACTCCCAACCTTTACTTCAAGATTGAGAATGATGGACCAGTTATATTGTTGTTATATGTGGATGACTTATTCTTGACAGATGAAGAAAATCTCATCACAGATTGTAAGAAGAAGCTTGTCGCTGAATTTGAAATGAAGGACCCAGGCCCGATGCACTATTTCTTAGGTCTTGAAGTATGGCAGAGCCCATAAGAGATTTTCCTTATTCAAGAAAAGTATGTTGTGGAAATTCTGAAGAGATTCGACATGATGAACTGTAAAGCCATGTCCACTCCTATGGAGACGAAACTGAAGTTATTGGCTGATACTTCGTAAAAAATAGTTGATGTTACTCTATACAGACAGATGATTGGTTCGTTGATGTATCTGACGAATACCAGACCAGATATATGCTTTGTTATGAACACCTTGAGTCAGTATCTAGACAAGTTCACCTTGTAGCTGCAAAACATGTGATGAGATACCTTAAAGGTACATTGGGATATGGCCTATGTTATAGTGGAGACTGTGACTTCATATTGTATGGTTATACTGATTCAGATTGGGCTGGAAGTGCTTCAGAAAGAAAAGAAAAAAAAAAGCACTTCAGGATGTTGTTTCAGTTTGGGGTCAGCCATGACTTCATGGCAAAGCATGAAGCAATCCAGTATTGCTGTCAGTATGATAGAAGCAGAGTACATTGCAGTATGTTCTGCCAATTGTGAAGCCATATGGCTTCGAAAGTTGTTGACAGGTCTGTTCAATATGGAGATGGAAGCTACCATGATTCTATGAGATAACCAGAGTTGCATAAAGATGACAGAGAACCTGGTGTTCCATGATAAGATGAAGCACATAGGGATCTGGTATCACTAAATTCGTGACATGGTGCAAAAGGGAGCTGTAAATCTCCAATATGTTGGCTCAGATGAGCAAGTTGCAGATGTGTTGACTAAGCCTCTGTCTCATGTGAAGTTTGAGTACTTCTAAGACAAGCTTGGTGTAGTTCGAAAGGACCTCCCTCGAACGAGGGAATGATGTTGATGATACTATGGTATCCTGACCAACAATGGGTAGCTCAGTTAGGATTTTAAATCCTAGGGGATTGATCATCCCTGGGCAGATCCTGAAGGTTCAGTAAGGATGGTCTGTCATAGTACCTGTGCATGTATATGCCAGTTGTGGTAGCTTAGTTAAGATTTTATATCCTAGGGAATCTTATGATTCCTGGGCAGATCTCGAAGGTCGGGTAAGGACAGTCTGTCATAGTACCACGTGGTAGCTTATTGGGATTTTATATCCTAGGAAATATTATGATTCCTGGGCAGATCCTGAAGGTCCGGTAAGGACGGTCTATTAGAGTACCACAGATGTTGTTGTTGATGCACTTGCCTTATTCTGTTGTCACATATAGATGTTGATGTTCCAGCTTTGTGTTGTTGATGATGTTATTCTAGCTTCGTGTTTTTGATGATGTTATTCCAGCTTTGTGTTGTAGATGATGTTGTTGTTCCAGCTTCCTGTTGTTGATGTTCCAACTTCGTGTTGTTGATGATGTTGTTTTTCCAGCTTCGTGTTGTTGATGTTTATGTTACAGCTTCGTGTTGTTGATGATGTTGTTCCAGCTCTGTGTTGTTGATATTGATGTTCCAGCTTTGTGATGTTGATGATGTTGTTCCAGTTCCATGTTGTTGATGTTGTTGTTCCAGCTTCGCGCTATTGATGTTGATGTTCTAGATTCATGTTGCTGATGATGATGATGTTACTCCAGCTCTGTGCTGTAGATGATGATGATGTTCAATTTCTACTGATGTTGATGATGAGAAAAAAATTCGATGACCTATAGATATGACCGACAGTGTTATTAATGTTGTTAGTAGAATACCCATCTTGTTAAGGGGGAGTGTTGAAATATTGTAACTTCGAAGAATATTCTACCTGAGAGAGAGTTGAATAATATTATTATATTATATTTAATTAGGCCCTATTGCACCTTAGCAAAAGTCAACCCTATTGTGCCTTGACAATTAAATGTAAATTAATAGGGTAAAGTGACAGGTCGGCCCATACCTAATTATAGACTGGCCATACCACTATTTATAAGAGAAGCCAATGCCTCATTTGGACACACTTACCACACTAGCTCTGCAGCTATGGAGAAGTGCGCAAGTATTGGAGGAACTGCTACTGCAACTGGGGGTGACATCAAGGAGGGTTTTGGTCTATCTCTTGGTTAAGTGGTGCGCTACTCTTCCTAGTGAAGGAGTAGAGGAGGATATTTTGTTCGATCTTTAGTCTATCTATATTGAGGAAGTTTTGTTGGGTTTTCTCCCCCATGAGGGTTTCCCAAGATAATCTGTGTGTCTCTATTGTTTTTGTGATTGCCTCTCTTTCAGTGATTTTATTTATGCAGCTAATGTGCTAAATGATTATAATAATAAAGAAGAATCGTAATTGCTAGATGTATAAGTAAAACTTAAACAATTTCAAGAGATTCTTTGATGATGCAATGTGAGTAATGAGGGGTAGATGCTTAGATAGGTGGTTATGAGAGGTGTTAGTGATGCGTTCCTTGAGACAAATTTGGACAGACTAGTCAGTTTGACCAATTTAGGATTTTCCATAAGGATGGGAAATTTGATGGATAGCTTGAGAGAGCATGGGTTAGACTTATCTTTCACGCTTCTGACTAATTGTTTGAGGATTTTGTGAAGCTTGAAGCGAGTTTTAGTGTTGTTTTTGGCTAATATTTTGTATAATTAGTCAGTGATACCATGGACATAAGAGGGAAAAATTTGGGATAAGGAACAAGAAGTGGGTTGGGTGTTCTTGGCTTTAGGTCAGAGGACAACCTGTAAAGTTTTGTCTATTTGGGAAAGAGAGTGCCCATTTGATTGAAGGGATTTAGTGAGGTTGTTGTGTTCTTTGTTTAGGTGATAGGGATCAAAGATTTGAATAGCTCTATAAATGAGAGTCTCAAGGACAACGAAATTTTGAGCAAGCTAGTGGTGGGATTAGGCATGGGGGTATATGTCAATATGAGTCATTTTACAATAAACTTGATGGGAGAGGGATCCATTAGGTTGACACATAACTATAATATCTAAACAAGAAAGAGAATTGTCTTGTTCAATTTCCATCGTAAATTGGATGGAAGGGGATAAGTTGTTAAGATGGTCATAAAACAAGTTTAAGGTAAAATGGACATGGAATTAGATGATGAAGGTGTCATCAAAAAACCAAAACCAACATTTAGGCTTGGGAGGATAGTTGTCCAGGGATTAAAATTCAAAATGTTCCATGAAGATGTTAGCTATCAAAAGGGATAATGGAAATCCCATTTGCAGTGCCTTCCATCTACTCATATATTTTACCTTTAAAGCTAAATAAGGTAGAGGTGAGGTAGATCTTTATAAGGTTTAAGGTTTCAAAGTCAACTAGTTTAGGAATGATGTCTAGAGATTTGGGGACTAGGATTTTGGTAAAAAGAGAAATTGCATCAAAACTTACCAACATATCTTGATCATCAAGGTTAAGATCGTGAATTTTGTGGATAAAGATAGAGGAGTCATTTATAAATGATGGGATTTAGTCAATAAATGGTTAAATTTTTTTTGATAAGAAATTTTCTAGGGCATGGATATGGGCACCAATGAAACTAATAATTGGATGAAGGGGAATGCATTTCTTATGGATTTTAGGTTTCCCTTAAATATCAGGAGTTCGAGTATTGTGAGTGTTACCCCCTCTCTCCCGAGGGTAACAAGAGGAGATCATGCCTCATAGTCCACAATGACGACAATGATATCAATGACGATGATTATCAGTATTCTCCATAGACAACAACCCCTCAGATGCCTCCCCCCTCATCCAACTCAACTCATTGTACTTGACTAGCTTGGTTCATCCAAGGATGGTGGCCCGACACACATGAGGTACACTAGTCATTGTTTCGTATAAAGTGTCATATTTAATGCATTAGGCATTTGGGTGGGGATCATGGGTTTAAGTCGAATAATGAATCATAAGCTTGGAAGTTATGTTTTTTTTCCTTGTTTCACCATGGTGGCCATCATTTTTATCCTAGTCCAATGTTTTCACTCTTGGGGAACATGGGTATTAATGGGAGGCTTTGATAAGGGCATTGTATCGCTCCCCTTCATACTTGACACTTTTCATCTTGGGGCCTTCTGTAGTGTACTAAAATTCAGTAATGGTTGTTACATGTACACCAAAAAGGCTCGTGGTTCATTCATCTATGAGAAGAAGGGATAGAATGCCGAGGTTGATGCAAGTACCAAAGAATAAAAAGAAAGTATGTTAAACAAGAAAGAATAATGGGATATAAATGGCCAAGTAAAAATCCAAAGGTTAGCTTGAGCTCTACCCCTCATGGATATTTTATGTTTTAGGGGCTTTGAGGGTTAATAGTGTTAGGGTTGCCTCATATATGAAGGCTAACGCTCCTCATTTGTCAAATCACAACTCACACTTGTGGATAATAATTACTACTTGTCTTCTTATCTTATTTTCTCATCGTGGAGATCTTATGCGTACTTTTGGAGTGATATTGTGGATGCTTTCTATTGTCTTGGTGGATTTTCATGAAACTAGGGTTTCCTCATGCAAAGTGAGTTGGCACTGTAAGTGTTCTTTCCAATTTTAGGTGTTTGTTCTTGGTATATTTTGGTAAATTCTCTATTAGATGGTCAATAATTGTATGTTATTTTTGTTTTCTTGAATAATTTTGAAACCCTAAGGAAGGATTAAGATTGTTTATCCCCTTCCCTTATTTGTCTATATTAAATTTGTAAAGCATTTAGGGTCAAGTTAGGGATTGTGATTGTACATCCCCCTGACCTTATCTCCTCTCTTGGTTAAAATCTAGGGTTTATGATTGTATAAATTCTAGGGTTTAACCCAATTCACTTCATCTCCTTGCTAGACGCTCTAGAAGAAGTAGGACAACAACTAGGGTTTATGATTGTATAAACCTCATGGTTTGTTTTCCTAGAAGATTAACCTAGGCTTATGATGGTATAATCCTAGGATTTTTAATCTTCAAGTCTTCTCTTGCCTTTAGCCTCCATTGAAGGTGTTGCATTGACTCCATATGCCCAAGGATTCAAGACAACATTAGTCTTTCTCATTTGCAAGTGATATAAAACCCTAGTTTAACTCTCTCTCTTCCAACAATCTGTGTTAGATTTAGGATTTTGCAAGTGTATCTTCATTCCCTAGCATTCTTACTCTAATGCTTTGCATTAATTGTTTGGAATCATCTCTAACATAGTCATTGCTGCAATAATTGAATTTTAAACCATTAGGGCTTGTCACATTGCACTCAATTAACATAGTTTCATGCTCTTTATTTCATGAAATCATTGGTGAATGGTTTACGAGTATTTTCATTGTCATTTGGCATATATTCATTTACTTTATTGTTGATTTTAGAGCTAGTTTATTGTTGTTGTTATAAACTTGTTACATGGTTAAACATCTAGTCTTTCTTTGCAAGTTTACTTCAGTTTTCATTTTTCTCTTAATAGCTAGTGTTTCGGGGCATTTAATTTGTTTTCTTAGCTTAGATAATGTTGAGCCCTAGACAAAGCCCCATGTTAAGTATAAAATCCCTTAATAAGCCCTATATATTGAATTATTAAATTTCTAGTGTTATATTAGTAGGTTGGATAAAACCCTTCATTGTACCCTTTCATTGTAAATGTTCTCTTTGTCTCCAATACACACACACACACACACACACCAAGGAGACCTAGTCTTAGGATCATCTTACCTCATTTTGTACATTGAATATATTGTAAAAAGAGGTTTCCCCCTCAAAGTGGAATTTTATCATTGACTTATTATCATTCTCAAGGTGTTGGTTCATAACATTTGGTATCAGAGCATCGATCCTAGAGTTTTTCTTCTTCAAGCGAGTCATCTTGGAATTTTCACTATAGATTTTTGTATGGGATGCTTTAGACAAAAAAAATTGGTGGTTACTCAGAAGACATATCACAGTATGGCTGGTAATAATTTTAGGTTCTAGTTCGTTATACTTTTGGAGATATATCCTATGGAATATAGGGTTTGTGACTCATCCTAAAATCAGTTTTAAATGAGTCATCTTGGAATATTAGTTATAACTTTTTTTTTTTTGTTTTTTCTGGGAAGCTTTAGACAGTGAAATTTTTCAGAGATTGGGAAGAAATATCATGGTACATGTGGTCAAGATTTTAGGTTTGGGTTCACTCTACTTTCGGAGATATAGTCCGTGGAAGACAACGTTTGTGACTAATCCTAAAATCAATTATCTTGGCATTTTTGCTGTAATTTTTTTGGTGAAGTTTCAGACTTTGAAAATTTTAAGAATCCTAAGTTGACACAGTGAAGTGCATGTGGAAAAGTTTTCATATTTTGACTCGTTATATTTATGATATATTGCTTGTGGAAGTTTGGGTTTTTGCACAAGTTATTTCTGGTGATTTAAGAGATTTTTATGTCGTTAGCAAGCTCATTTAAAAAAAAAAATAGAGACATGTTTCAATGTCTTTAAATAAAACAAGATCTATTGTTTAACGGGTAAAATTGCAGTTGGGGAAGAATGCATGTAGAAAATACACATAGTTTCACGTGGTTGGAAACACATTGTTTCACTTGGTTGTAAACTCTTATAACACCTGTTGGTACCCCTTCGAGTAGTATCACATTAGATAATACCTGTAGACAAAATCTCACCTCCACGTACCTTTGGGTGTATAGAATGTCCACTAGGTATACCTGAAACTATCCTTAGATAAGTTATTCAATCATTTTGTTGCTATACTACACCAAGAATAACACCCGAGGAGACCACTCTTTAGTACCTCGGTAGTCGGGTCATAGGGCTAAGGGCATGATTGAGCCTCCTTAGTTAGAGCCCTGAGATATTGGGCCAAGTACTATTGTTGGACCTCGCGTGTAGATCAAAGAGATATAGCACCTAACACTCTCTTATCTTTAGAACCCAATAATGTTTTCCATGGCTCAAAAGAAAGACTCAAAATTTACTTCACCAATTAAACCTCTTAAAAGCTCCACAACTCATGAAGAAAATGAGTGTCAATTGGGTTTAGCTCAAGTGGTTTGTGTTGAGGGGTGTTCCCCCCGCCCCCCCCCACTCAAGTTCAATTCTCGTAAGTGACATGTTGAGCTCTTAAATAAGTACATTATCGAAAAAGCCTCAGATTTCTACAAAATATAATTTACCCTAGGTACCATCCTCGAAATGAGGGGAAGTGCCCAATGGGTTTCTCCAGGAGTGTTTCCATCAAAGAAAAAAAAAATCATGAATAAAATGAGGAGATACAAAACCAACTATCCAAATTGGATAGTCAAATCAATGAATTGAAGGATAGGCCAATGAAATAGGTTGATTTGATGAATACACAAATAGAAATCGAAAGGAAGATAAATGAAAATCGGGAACATATGGAAAAGAAGATGAATGAAAATCAGGAACATGTGGAAAAGAAGATGGAATAATTGAAAAAGTCCATGTATGACGTGTTCATACATACCTTGAATGAGAGACTCCATAAAGGAGATAACAAGATCCAAGGAAATCATGAAAATGTAGAAGAAATAAAGATTATGTCCCAAAATCATGATTATTCATCACTTCAAGATCCACATCATCGAGGTTTCAATGTGGCAGTAAAGAACTACTTAATTTTGAAGATCGATAAGAGGAAGTTTGATGGTAAAGATCCTATAAGATGGATATTCTAGATAGAGCAATTCTTTGATCTACACCAAGTGCCAATCTTACAAAAGGTAACTATTGCATCCTTGTATTTAGAAAATGAATAATTTGTTTGGTACCAATGGCTTTGTGAAAGAAAAAAGGATTGTATTATTTCTTGGTCCATTTTTACGGATGAGTTGATAACACATTATGGGGATATTAAGAACAATACATTCTTTAGTAAATTGATAAATCTTTGGCAAAAAGGTCAAATTGCAGATCACATTCAATAATTTCAAAAGATCAATCTCATGGTAAAGAACATTCCAGAGTTGCAGAGTAAATAAACAATGAACAAATGAGCAATCATACACATACACAATACACCTGTGTTTTTACATGGAAACCCAAAGTGGGAGAAAACCACATAATGTTTTTTCTTATATGTCTTTAAGAATTACATTCATTGGAAGCACCAACTTCCTTTGTTTTCCAGCTGCAACTGGAAGGAGGCCCTGATCCAGGTGGATATCAGGGGCCACCCACCTTTTCCAAATGGCTCAAAACAGTTTTCTGGCCATTTTGGCAACTTACTATTTTTAGCAGGTTTTCGCTTCCGGGGCCATTTTGAGGGCCTAAATGAAGTTTTTTTTGAGATCGAGGTTCTCAATGATAGCCGAAGGCATGATTGAGCCCCCAAAATGAATCT